>JAIUCV010001210.1:0-147615 GCA_026724425.1 Erythrophleum ivorense
AATCCACGCCATTCCATTTGTCTCACCACACACCCAGCTATGCCGTAGTTTCATCTTCATTCCATTTCCTCCATTCTTCCACCTCCATGAGAGCTTAATTGAAGATTGTAGCCAGTTAGGAGGAGGACCTTGGTTAAAGCTTGAATCAAGAGATTTGCAAGGGATTTTGGGCTAAAAATTTCCTATTTTATTTCCTCTCTCTTTACATTAATTTTGTTATTTTATTTGCTTGGTTAAGCTTGTAATTGACTGAAATTAATGTAGTTTATGATTGATGGCTAGTTAGACATTGATTAAGAGAGTATTGAATAATTAATTACATGAATTAAGTGCTAGATTTTCAATTTCCTACAATTATCCATGTATGCAGTCAACGTGTTTGATGAAATGCATATGAGAGGTTGAGTGCTTGAATGTCTAATTTGAGGATTCCTTGGAGTTTAATTAGTTAATTAAACATCCTAAGGTGAAACTTCATAGGCTAATTGATTGAGTAATCACTCATCTAAGTGTTAAAGATCTTAATCACAAGAATTAGTAATTTAATAGGAGTTGAGGTCTCAATTAACATCAAATTGCTAGTTTCTTGAATCTTGAGTGGTAATTCAAGATCTCTTGCCAATGAACACAATTAGGGATTCTTAGACCAGAATTAATCACAATTGAATCAGGACAAGGATAGTGGATACCAAGGGACGAATCCAAAGCTAGTCACATGTCTATCATTTACCCTATAGTTCATGCAATTAGGTAGTGATTAGGAACTTTAATTTAATTTCATTTTAATTAGTTTAATTAGATCAAACCCCCCTTCTTAATTATGTAATTTTTTAGAGTCCTCTTACACTTAGAAAACCTAATTAAACATTAAATTCCATTTCCTAGGGAGACGATTTAGGTTGTGCCACTAGCTATATATTTTCTCAACCTAGTTTATTTTAAGGTTCGCGACACGACCATCAATAGATGATGGCTTCAAGGACCTTGAGTGAGGTCAAGAAGTCTAGAAATGAAAAGAGAATGGAGCCTAGAACTTGAATTATAAGTGTTGCTTCAATAGGCCATTTATGGAACCATTATGTGACTTATGGAGCTAATTGTGTTCCTAAGAATATGTGTAGTGTCTTGGCTTGTTTCAAAAGTGTAACTGTGTGCTATTTATGATGTTTAGGTCAAGAGAATCCTAATCCACCTAGGTGTGCTTGTGGGACCAAAAAAGAAAGGAAAAAGACTAAACAAAGCTTGCATAAATACTAAGGTAGCTCTTCACCTCATTCTCTTGCATTCTTGGTTGCATATATATGTCATTATGTGCTTGTGTATGCTTTTGTAATTTGAGAATATGCCACTTGATATCTTAATATTCCATTGGTACCAATGTGTTGTCTTGAATATGATTTATTATGGAAAATGTCTCATAAGGGTGAGGTGATGCCAAAAGTCCCTTAATGAAAGTGAAAAGATGCCAAAAGTCTCAAGGCATAGGTGAGACTAGGTCAAAAGTCTCTTGGATAGGTGAGACCAAGTCAAAAGTGCCTAGGCCAAGGGTGAGGTAAATCCAAAAGTCCTAGAAATGGGGTGAGGTAAAACCAAAAGTCCTTAGAGCATGCTCTTGAATTTAGTGTGAATGGGTGGCATGGAAATTATGACTTTGCATACTTTATGGTTGCCTTACTCTTTATACTTGTGCTTTGATGTGTATATGCCATGAATGTGTGTGTAAATGGGTGTGTGAGCTATTGAGATTCATGAAATCTCACTCCCCTCCCCTCTTTCATCTTGATATATCTAGGTGGTATTCAAGAATCAAGAAATACAAGCCAAGGGTCTTGAGAAGCTATGCTTTGGCTAATATGTAGTCTTACCTGTAATGGAATGTCAAAATGAACTTGTACATATTATTTTTGACTTGTAAACCATTGAGCAAATATAATATTATGTATGAATGATTTATGGACCATATATGGTACAAAATCAATGCAAATGAGAGAAATTGACTCTTGATAGCATGTATGTAATTGTTTATTCTTGGATGAGGAATGACAAAAATGAAATGCATGAGATTTGGGACCACTTGGATAGTTCATACAAGTCATATTTATGCTTTTAAACTTACCCAAAAGGAGCTAAACATAAGAGGAAGCCATTTAGACAAGTTAGTGTCTTATAAGAGGCTAAATTGACCATAGTGGTGAGCTATGGCACAAATGGTCCAAATGAGCTCTTCTTGATCTAAAATTTGGTATGCATGTAGACCTTATTGAGAGATTTTTTAGAAACTAAAATGGGTAATATTTGGAGGTCTACATAATTTTTGGCAAATTTTTGAAGTTGGCAAATTTTCTAATTTTGGCTAGTGTTACTGTTTATTTGGTCTGAAATGGATCTCTGTCATTCATGGGACAAATAATGTCCAATTGCTGTGAAATTTGATAAGGAGAAACTAGACCTTACCAGTGACCTATAAAAGCACCTCATTTGGATGTCTAGAGAAGGAGATATGAATTTTTGAAGTTTCTATTTTATTCCAGGTGCCTAGTCAGACCTTTATCAATATTCCATCAATTTTTGGGGTTTGAATGCTCTGGATTGATCTAGAACTATTTTTTCCCTTGAGCTAATATCCACGCCTTTCCAAATTGGTATAATTTACACAAATTATATTTTTGTAGAATTAATTGTGAATTTTCAAAATTTATATCAGTAAGCTATATTAATAATTTTGGACAGCTCGACCTTTGTGCCTTTTCTATTGTCAAAATTGGTCTAGATGAGACATTCATGGCTGGGATTTATTAGTGTAAAGGTAACATCCATAGCTTTCCAAAAAGTTATGGTTTGCTTGATTTTGATTTTTCTATATTTAGTTATGATTTTTCAAAGTTGCCTAAGAAATCTACCACTATGGAACCCGAGGCAAAACGTGAGAATTAGTGATTTTTAGCCTTTGGTCCGTGGTTCATGTGAAATTTTGAGATGCTTTTTATTTGTATGAATGGAAAATAATTAGAGAATGTCGTTGGTAAGTTTTTGGGGTTCATGGATCAAAATTTGAATTTTTAACCCTGATATAACGCAATTAAATTCATTAATTTAATTTAATTTTCTAAGAATTCCTTTGATAATTTGTGTAATCCCACTTAGATAAGGGAAATGGATGCTAGAAATATTATGGTGTGACACCCTGGGTTTTGTTTTAGTCCAGAAATAAGTCGGTCTTCAAGGCTAGATAGGAGAGGGCATGATTTAAGAAGGTTATGACCCCTTCTTGGCAACTTTTTAAAATTACAATTTAGTCTCTCATCTTAGTTTTGTCCAATTAGGCACATTTCAACTCATTTTCGAGAATCATCTTTTCAGTCATAAAATTTAGGTCAAACCATCTTTTACATCATAAAATTTAGATCCTTTAACTTATAAAATGCCTTTGGTTTCACTTAAATTGGATTTAAAACTTTTCCGAACGAATTGGTCAAAGTTTAAGTTAACCAATATTATAAAATGTAAACCAGAGGAGTTTGAGTCATTCTAGGGGTTCCTATGGTTTTTAAGGCCTCTGGGAATCCCATAAAACTCAATTTTTTCATTTAAAGATCCCTCCTTTGAGTTTTTAAAAAATGCCCAAATTTACAAAAAAGCCATTACATGTTCATCAAATTTTGGTTAGCTATTCTGGCTCTATTTTTAAAAGCACTTTTACCCTTATATTCTCATTCTTTGATGTTTATATCATTGCTCTAATTTTGTTTGGCTTCAAATCTTCCCATTTAAGGGACTTCCCTTTATAACTAATTAGTTTCAGGCCATTTACAGAAAAATCAGGTATTACACAAAGTCAAGGTATGGTATAGCCATAATAGGCTTGCTTAGGTACAAGGAAGGTTCAATAAGGCCCAATAAGTTCAAATACGTCCAAAATATCCAAATGGCCCTCATTGGTCCTAATTATTAATTTTAAATATTTTAAGTATCTTAATTAACTAAAATTGGACATCTAGCACAACTGCAGTCAACCCATCCAACTCTGACAGGGCTCATCCCTTGAGTAAGACAACTCTGTCATAATTCATACTAGCTAGTCCTTTACCAAATAACCCACAGCCATATAAATATGAAATCAAGCAACATATTGCCAAAACAAATACTTATTTTTTATTCAAAAATCAATATAATACTCATGAATTTTCAACTTCCATAAATAATCTCCAAAATTTGCAAAATAAATATCAACATAATCCAAATAGCACATCAAGAATGTTAAATTATATAGATTATCCAAAATACCTCTAATAACACAATTAAAAATTCACACAACTCTTAGTTAATACTTTCACCCAAAAAGGTTAAATTTTTATATAGTTATCTAAAATTCTCCAAAATTTCACCATAAGCCTTATTTTTAGTGTAGATTAACCTAATTTAATTAGATTTTGGAAAACTCTTCCCTAGGTATTATAAGTGAGTTAGCCTAAAGCTAGGGTGTGTGTATAGGTGTGGGATTTTTTTCATTTTCTTGTTACCAAATGACTATTCATACTTAATCAAGGTAGATATACAAAAATCACATCAATTTTTCTAAATTCATGAAATTTTCCAAGCTTCCATCAAGATGAAATTTCAAGAAACAACTTGCCATAACTTCATGAAAATCAAAATTATATTAGCCAATATTCCACTTAAGCCTTCTTCTATCATTTTCCCACTTGTTTTCTCTTCGATTCCTTCCATGGCTTCATGAGATTCAAAGTTTCATAAATTATGGAGAAGTCTTCAAAATTTAGGAATATTCTTGAAGCAAATGAATCCATTTGCTATATGTATAAAGTAAGAAAAAATATAAATTGTTGGATCATTTCAACGGTTAAAATCACATCTTTTATCAAGGATGAACCTCCACTATTCCTTTTTCAAACGATTTAGTTACAATTTAATTGTAGTTACCATTTCGTTCAGTTAAAATAACTAAATCAATTACTTTTATCATAATTACTGCTAAAGTCAATGATGACATCAGTGACTACTTTTTTGGTAAATGTGTGATTACAATCTTTTATTAAGATTTGCTAATGTCAACATCATTATTACTTTGTACTGCATGCATTCTCTAGAATTCTCGTTGCACATGACATCACATCATCACTGGCTAGTCAAAATTTATAAAAATACCACCATTTCACTTATGCATCCTTCTGTATGTTCTTTGTTATATTTTATTCAGTCAGTGTCATTGTGTCTTTTGCTATATTTTAATATTATTTATGCCTATATAGGTCCTACTAGTGTTCTATAGTTATATATTTGATTATTTATTATTATGTTATTTAGGTTCTAAATGATTGTTTTGCCCCTTGTGGAAGTGATGTGAAATCAAGGGGGCCCCGATCTTCACAGTGTGGGTTGAAAGATAGATGATAATTTAAGGCCTTATGAAAACAAATAGCCAACGAACATTATAGGAGTGTTAACTTGCTACTTAGATAATGTGCCCAACCCTGAATACAATAAACCAACCCACACAACGATGCACTTAGGTCAAAGTACAAATTGGGGGCCTTTTATGAACTTGAATCACCAACCTAAGGATAGGTTCATAAGACAAAGGTTTCACAAGAGCAAAGAAAGGATAATATTCTTACAATTAGAGAAATACTTAGAATAATTCTAATATTTCCAATCTGATTACAAATGGAGGCTAAATAATTGTATTTATAGTGTAAGTCAAATTTTCCTATTGGAGAAAAACTAAGAAACTGACTATATAATCCTAACTAAATGACCTAGAAATTAGGAATACAAAATAATAATCTTTTTAAAAAACAAAAAGGGAAAGAGAAATTTGTCCAAATACATAAAGCTTTTAGAAGTTAGTATATTTAGCCCATGTTAGCATTATTTGGGCCTAAATGAATTAATCTATGCATGGCCCTTGTCAAAGTTCTTTAATTTGCAATGTTCTATCCCAAAATACCTCTAACAACTTCATCTTTAGCCCAAATAATATTGAGGACATCCTAATTGATACTTGAATCACATTTGTCAAAATTTTGCTTGGTCTAAGTCTTTTGAACAAGTCCACTCAATACTTCTTTAAGTTTTTTAGCCCTTGCCTTTGTGATAGGTCCAATAGAAAGATGCAAAGGGTCATTTGGACATTTTAAATTAGTTTGTTCATTTGATCTAGCTAATTCCATCCTATGATTTGCATTAACATCCTTCTCCACATAAGCCTGGTTCATCATATCAAGAAGGAAAACAAACAAGCACCTTTGCTCATTTTTCACTTATATCTCCATTTTAACCCTATTTCTTCAAATTCCATCACCACCTAGTAGTTCTTTCTATGTTGAACCTCCTGAAACAATTAACTTGAACATTAAAGTCCAGTTCAGTTTTGTATAAGTTTTTAATCATTTGGTGTTATTTTTTATGCCACTGATCTCTAAAAATGATGAAATGAATTTTATAGTTTTTTACATATTATTCTAATAGTATATATTATTATACTGGTTTTTAATAATTTACCCCCTTTAAAAAAATTATCAAAGCATGTTTAAGTGGCAAATGACAATTTTGCCCATAGGCCCTGTTTAACCTCAAAAATTGCTATAAGTCTTATTAGTCTCATATTCTTCATGTACAAAGTTATTTTGCTCTAATTCATTCATTTAAGGCTAAAATAAATTTATCTCATAAAATACTAAATAATTAAAAAACTCTAACTTTTACTGATGTTACACTAAAATTATAATTTGGTTTTAACTAAAATTGAGTTTAAGCCCTAATCTTTTAATATTCATATTTTGGCCTCTTAAAATTTTGCCTAAAAACTTTTATTCCCTAAATATTTTTCTTATATTTTTGGATATTTTTGGCCTTAGTAATTTCAAAAAACTAATTCTCTAAAGTATTTATCTCTTAATTTCATCTAATTTCCTATTTACCAATAATACCAAATAATTCTTAATAAATCCCAAAAATTATTGTTAATCCCTAGAAAATTCCACGAAATTTTCTTTAATCTTATAAAAATAAAACACACTAAATTTTCATTATTTGGCTATAACTTATTTCCTTATTGTTTTCGTAATATTATTCAATTTACTTCAAATATTATTGAATAATTCCTAATTAGAAGGAGGATTTTATAGTTATTGTCTATCATTGGCCTCTATTGTCTATCCTTCCATTTCGTAGCACCTTAATGATGCAAAATTAAAGGATGTCTCGATTTTCATAGCATAAATTGAAGGATAGATGATGGTTCGAGACCTAATGGAAGCAAATAGCTAAACGTTGACCTACTACTTAGACAATACAGCCAACCATGAACATGATGAACCAACCTACACAATGGCGCACTTAGGTTAAAGCATGAATTGGGGACTTTTGCGAACTTGAATCACCTACCCAAAGATAGGTTGAAAAAACAAAGGCTACACAAAAGCAAAGGAAGGATAATATCCTTACAGTTAGAGAAACATTCAAAATAATTCAATTACTTCTAATTTAATTACAAATGGAGGTAAAATACATATATTTATAGTGTAAGTCAAATCTATCTATTGGAGAAAAATTAGAAAACTAACTACATAATCCTAACTGAATGATATAAAAATTATGAATATAAAATAATTTAATCTTAAAAAAAATAGAAAAGGAAAGAGAATTTGCCTAATTAATTCTAATTTTCGTCCAAAGACATAAAGTTTCTAGAAGTCAGCATATTTAGCCCATACTAGCATTATTTGGGCCCAAATAAATCAATCTATGCATGGCTCTTGGTCCAAGCTCTTTAATTTGCAATATTCTAACGCAAAATAGCTCCAACAGCTCTATCTTTAGCCCAAGTAATATTGAGGATGTCCTTATTGATACTTGAATCAGACTTGTCAAAATTTTGCTTAGTCCAAGTCTCTTGAACAAGTCCACTTACTCTTTTTTAAGTCATTTAGCCCTTGCCCTTGTGACAGTCCAATTGGAAAATGCAAAGGGTCTTTTGAACATTTTGAATGAGCTTGTTCTTTTGAGTTAGCTAATTTTGTCCTATGATTTGTGTAATACCTCCCTATATAACTCCTCTCCTACTACTGATGCCTCATATAGGACTTGGAAGAGCCATTGGAAATCTGAACTGATAAAAATTTTCTTCCCCAACATTTTTTTTCTGAACGTGCTCATACAATTTTACTATTCATTTTGTCATTCCCATAATATTGTCTAACTTTGAAAACAATCAATTAATTATAGAAAAATCGTATGATGTTGGTTTAAGGCTCTAATTCAAGCTCTCTAAGTCCTTTACAAGAAAAAAATACTTACTCAATAGAATACATATGAACTCGTATAAAAATATCCTTGTAAAAATCGGATGATTTTTACCCCTCCTTTAACATATTATTATAGTTATATTGATTTGTCCTTACATGAGTGCATGTATCTTTGCATTCTAGGCACGCTAGTCATATTCTCTTTACTTAAGAGTTGACTATATACATGGCTCTCTATTACATACCTGAGTACCTTACAAAACCATAGCATAACTTATACATACAAGAATTCAAGATACTTATTTACATGACCAAAATGTGATACATAAAAGTAAAGTCCTCGGTTTATGCCTCCACACCTTTTGCCCTTTCTTTGCCTGAGTTCGGACCTAATATAAGTTATGTTTGAGGTGAGATTATGAAATCTTAGTAGTAGTAAACCAATCTCATTCACAAGCTAGCATGTAAGTACATAACATAATGCCAATCAAGGTATCACAAACTACATAGTGATGTAAGGAATTTCATACAAGGCCAAGCAATATCCTAGCATACATGTCTCATCTTATAGCATAAATGACACTCAGTATAACATAACACTCATCATTATACCAACACACAAGCTTAAAGAAAGAGAAAGGAAAACTACTACCTTAGAAATCTTGCTCCTTAAGCTTTAGGACTCGGTCCACTTACTCTTGGAGTTTTCAAACAATTATCAAACCCTATAATCATAATGATAATTCATTACAATCAATATATAGACCCAAAATCCTAAAGTAATATAGCCTTTTTTAACTTAATAGGACCATTGAAATTGGAAAATCTAACTTCTTCCCTTCCAATTGACTATGGCCAAATAGTATGCATTTCTTGGATAAAATTTAGCAATTTTATTCCATGAGTTTTGAGGGCTTTCTTATAGGTATTCATAGCTAAAAAAACCCTTTTGAATCCATTGGAAAGGATAAAATTATCAAATTCCAGCCCTAACAACACGTTTTTTCATAACATAAGCTAGCTCAGTTTTAGGTTCAAAAGTGAGTTTCTTTGGTTCTAAAAATTCCATAGCATCTTCCTTTATGTTTTAGGGCTTGAAATTTGGTATACATGACTTTAAGACATTAAGAAAGCACCATAAAAATTTTGGGAAAATTCGGACGGCACTTCCCTAACATTTTCATTTTCCCAAAATTTACAATCTTTGTGTTTTTCAAGGTTCCAACAAACAACAAAATGGATGAGCTCATGTGCCCTCCATAGCCAATATCTAAACTCCATTCCTAGGCCTTCATATTCAACATATAAGCTCAATTTCTAATGATCCATATGCTGTCCAAAAGTGATTCATAACTAGGGTTTAACAAAACTAACTTAAAACATGTGATTTTCAAGTGCAAGGTGGAGAAAACTTACTCTTTAAGCTTAATCCTTGCTTCCTTTGCTTTTCTCACTCTAAAATCCTTTCTCTTCCCCCTTAGAGCAACATTCCACCTTGAAGAAAAGATGAATATGCAGCTGCCCTTTGGAGAAGACGGTTGGAGGATGGAGAAGATAAAAAAATTTAGTGAAGAATGGTGGTAATTTTGTTTGGTTTCACTTCTTCTTCCACTTTTTTCTCCCTCTCTCTCTCTCTCTCTCTTCACATTTTTCTTTCTTTCTCCCTTGTGTGTGGTGTGAAAATGGTGGAATGGAGGTGAAGGAGATTAATCTAATGAAGTTAAATGGTCATACTAAGTTTGGACCCTTAGATCAACCTTTTCAAGATCAAATCTTAACCTTCCATTCCTTTTTTCTTTTGATTTTCTATTTTCATAACTAAATATCTTTTTCCAAAAATTCTTGGCCACACACTTGGAAGCTTTTTCTTAGCCCTTAAGTTAAGGATAGTAACCATGGTCAATTTCCTTAACTCAACCATGGTCAACTTTTAATTTAACCATAGTTAGTTTCTAACTTAACCATGGTTAATTCTTTAAAACAATTAAAATTCTTTTCTTCTTTCCTTTTTTATTTTATATTCATATTTGGGTTTTATCTTCTCTAAAACCCTAATTATATCTTCTCTTCTCTTTTGGGCCTTTAGAATCGGCTATTGGGCCTTACAGCTATCTAATTAAGGTTTTACGGTATAATACCTACCTTTAGACTTTCTACAATTTATAAATATGATTTTCTCTACTTTTTGGCCATACTAAACTTCAAACATAGATCAGGGACCCTTAACCTCAATCTTTATGAATTTCGGTGTCAATTGGACACTCGGGTCTTATAGGTGTAATTTTCACCGTTCTATATTATGATTATGCTATAAAATTTTTATTTACTATAATTTAGTCCTTGAAACTCTTTCAGGGTTTCTTAACCCTTTAGCTATTTCTATTTTTGTAGTTGTTATAACTTCTTTTTTCTATTTTGCTCATAGCTACTGATCGAGCTAACCAGATCTTGGACCGGATCCCGCCTGGCCATCTGGACAACTTGGCATCATTGGACCCATCTCATCAAATGGAGTTTAACCATGGGTCATGGATTTTTGAGATTCTTGCCCAATTTTTTGATATTCGTGCCTACAGCCACAAATATAGGGTGAAACTAGAGTTCCTTAAACTTTTGGGCAATTTATACATCTTGCCTGCTCATAATTTTTGCTTTGTATTTTGGCCCCTGGCTCTTTCATACTTGACTTCAGAGGCTCTTCAGGACCTTTTTCTTATCCCTTTTCTTTTCATCTATTTTAGCCCCAATTTTAGGGCACCTTTAACCTTGACTCATCATTATTTGCGGTCTAAAAGATTATTCTAATTTTATTAGACCTTAATTTACTCTATTTGGGAGACTTCCTTTTGTATCCGGTGAATTTCATACGTTGACGGAGAAACCATATGTTACATTTCTCGTGTTTCCTTACGTTTTCTTGGATTTTCAGAAAACTAGATGTTACAATTTGCATTAGTATCCTTCTCCACATGAGCTTGGTCATATCATCCTCTCTCTTTTAAAAAGGAGTCATTTTTAAAATTTGCACCAAAATAAAGAGAAAGATCAGAAATGTTGAAAGTAGCACTTACACTATACTCATCTAGTAAATTAATTTTGTAAGCATTATCATTGATCCTTTCTAACACTCAGAAAGGTCGATCTCCTTGAGGCATAAGTTTGGACTTTCTTTTGCTGAGAAATCTTTTTTTTTTTCTGAGGTGCAACTAAACTAAGTCCCCTATCTCAAATACAATCCTTTTTTGTCCCTTGTTAGCACAATCTATATATTGTTGAGTCATCCTATTAATGTTTTATTTAGCTTTTTCATGGATTTGCTTAACAAACTTAGCATGCTTCTTTCCATCCATATTGACTCTTTTTCTACAAAGGCAAAAGAGTTGAGTCAATGGCTGTAAGAGGATTAAAACCATATATAATCTCAAAGGGTGAATATTTAGTAGTGGATTAAATGGCCTTATTGTAAGCAAATTCGACCTGTGGTAGACACTCCTCCTAATTCTTCAAGTTCTTAGCAACTGTCCATAACAAAGAAAAAAGTGCCCTATTCACAACCTCATTTTGTCCATTAGGTTATGGGTCACAAGTAGTAGAAAATAACAATTTAGTCCCAAACTTGTTCTGTAAAGTCTTCCAAAAATAGCTTAGGAACTTAGTGTCACACCATTAAACCATATGCCTTAACATATTATAATAGAAGACGTTGGACTACTAGTAGAAAACCTTGTACTTATTGGCAAAAGACCTTGTCAACAAGGTCTTAGAATTTACACTGTAGAATATAAGATCTTGTCGATAAGATCTTGGGGCCTGTTGACAAGATGTTACTCAACCTTTATATTAACATGGTGTAATGCCAATTCAGTCATAGTATATTTGTTCAACTAGAAGCATCACCAAGTAATGCATAAAACATTCATTATCAAGAACTTTCATGCTTTTAGCAAGGGAAATAACCTTCATCAAAGGCCAAAATAATGAAATTTTAACCATATAGGCCATATGACCTTACCAATATCGTCTTCCATCCATAACATACTTAATGGACCAAAAACATTACAAAGAAGCATAGAAATTGAGTCTAAGTCAAGCATCATAAGTTGGCACAAGTACATCTTCCATGCAATTCACATCTTTCCTAGGTTTTCAACACTTAGTTTTAGCCACACATAGTTCATTTAGAGCTCTAGGGGTCCAACCTTCAGTCTTTCCTTTCCTTAATTCATTTTCATCATAAACAAGTTTGCTCAAACATATTTTAACATGTTTAGCTCAAGGAATACACAAAATCTTCATAGGACCTGAGTTGACAGCGTGCACATAAACTCTACGCTAATCTCAAAAATTCATAACTAATTCTAGAAAAACCAAAATTATGCGTATGATATCTTTCTAGAAACCTCTAGATGTCTACTAACTGCTTAAAATAAATCTAGATCAAGACAATAGTGTTTAACTGATGAAAATTGATGGAACAGTACCAAAGGTTGAGCTGTATTACTGGTATTGTCTTGCAACTTTAAAAATTCGGTTCTTCCTTTACAGATCTCTAAATGAGGTATTCTTTGTGACTATGGAAAGCTTATGATGCCAACTACAGGCCTATAAAATTTATATACAATTTTTTAGAAAATCACTAAAAATGGAAACCATACACCACTAGAAAGTTCTAGGGGCATTACAAAGACTGAAAGGCAGTCTTCTGTAGACAAATGTTCTAAATAGGCATGTAAATATTGTCTTCTCTTGATCCTCCGGGGCTATGCATATCTAGAAATAACCTGAAAATCCATCCAAAAAATAATAATGAGACTTCCCAGTTAGACACTCAAGCATCTGATCAATAAAAAGGAATGGGTAATGATCTTTTCTGGTGACTAAATTAAGCCTCTTATAATCAATGCAAACCCTCAAGCTATTTTGCACATGGATGGGCACCAACTCATTCTTTTCATTCCAAGTCACTATAATCCCTAACTTTTTAAGAACCACCTGCACTGGACTAACCCACTAACTATCAGAAATAGGATATATAATACTAGTAAACAAAAGTTTAGATACTTCCTTTTTAACCACATCTAGAATAAGTGGGTTCAACCTCTTTTGAGATTGCCTCACTGGTTTTGCCCTATCCTCCAACAAAATTCGGTACATATATGTATCAAGGCTAATGCCAGGCATATCTACTAAGGTCCACCCTATTGCTTGTCTTTTTTCCCTAAAGACCTCTAGAAGCTTCTCTTCCTCCTCTGGGATAATGTTACTAGCTACAATCACTGAAAGCTTTTTATCTTTCTCCAAATAGGTATACTTAAGAGTGTTTAGCAATGGTTTGAGCTCTAAGGTAGGAGCTTGCTTAATCGAAGGTATGAGTGGCTTAATCTCAATCTCTTCCATGCTAAATACCTGTTCAGACAACTCATAAATAGAAGAAACTACTTTCCTATCCTTGGAAACATCAACAAAATGAATATTAACAAAAGAACCAATAGCAATAGTAACATCAATATCACTACTAGGTGAACTAATCATACAGCATCCAGTACCACTATCAGTAGGGAAGTTAAAAGTGGACATAGATGAACTAGCACAATCAACATATTTAGAAAAAATATCAACATGCAATATATCATGAGAAACAGTAAATCCAATAGCATCAGAACACTCAAGGAAAACAACAACATGCACGTCATTTCTAGAACCAAAGGAGTGGTCTAGACTAACACAATCATCCAAATTAGTCACATGTTGACTAACGGTAAAATCATCACAAAAAGAAGATATCACAGAATCATGATGATCAGTACATGCAAGGAACTCACTACTCTCAATAAAAGCACTAATCTAGACACATCTATCACATATAGTAGATCCAGAGCATATACAATCAAGAGAATCATCCAAGTCAACAATATCACAAGAATCAGCCAACATGCTATTCCTAAACTCAGTACTAGCATCATCAACTAGCATATCAATCAAACTCATATTAAAAACAGAGTGATCATCACATAGGTGTTTCATGGCGTAATATCCAATTTTCGTTAAATGACAGAAATGGGTGCATTTTCAAAGTAAGTCCCCAAAATGAATTAGTTAAGCTCCCAAAAAATTTAAGTAGCATTCTAGACTTCTCAAAACTAGAATCCTAGCCTCAGATAGAAAGAAAAACAGAGCTAGAATGAAGAAACAAAATTTAATGAAAGACTTATAAAACGTAATAGCATTTTCGTAATTTTGAGCAAATTTGGAATTCACATAGAAGGGCTTTTTAAATAAAATTTTTGAGTTCTCTGGGGTTCCCAAAGGCCCTGAAAACCATGGGAAGCCCTGAGACAATTAAAACCCTTTCGATGGATGTTTTTCAATGTTAGTGTACCTAAACTTTGACGGATTCGTTTGGGAAGGTTTTAGCTTTGATTTAAGTAATTCTAAAGGTATTTTACTAAATTGGGAACCTAAATTTTATAATAGAAAAGACAGTTCTAAAAAAAAAGCTAAAACGAATTAAAAACGAAAATGCCAAGAACAAAGGGCAAAATAGAAATTTTGAAAAAGTCTTTCTTCCTCCCACCTATATATATAGGGTGCCCCACCTCTCCACTCACTTAGCCACATGTGTTTCTACCCAAAACTAGAGAAAAACCCTAAGGACAAGAGGGAGAGGAAGAGAAGGAGAAATTAAAGGCAAAAGGTAAGGATTTTTTGTCATTTTTCATGCTCTTTATTTAGCAAACATCTTCTCCTCCGTTTTCCTTTCTTTTCTATGATTATATTGAAGTATATGGATCTGTTTTAGGGGAAGAACAAAGAAGAAAATTTGGATTTGAAGAGAGGAGGCCAAAGAAGGGAAGATTCAAGCAAGAAAACAAGGAAAAATAAGGTAATTCTTGCTTCCATAATAGCTACCCCTTGCTCCTCTTCTTTCCTTGGTTTGCCCCACTCAAGAAGCTACAAGAGGGCATGGATTTTGGGTAGAACCAAGGGTGAATCTTAGGAAAAGGAGTATGGAGAATAAGAATATGCAAAGGAATTAACAAATAACCATGGAAATTCAAGATAGCAAATCTAGGGTTTCATGTGTTCTTTGTAAAATCTGACTTGATACCTTAATTCCTATGCCTAAATGAATGTTTAAATAAGCTCCTAAGATCCCTAGAAGTCTCCCCATATGCATCTTCCATGTAGAAAATAAAGTAAAATCCATTGATGCTTAAATTCTACCTAATCTCAGCCTAAAGGGGATGGGACACCTAGGGAAAGTTTTAATTTGTTCCAAGCCCATTTTTGACTCATATATGATCAGTGAAGATGACAAGAAGCCTTGGAAAAACTTTAGAAACTATAGAAAGTGAGTTGACCTTATATGTTCCATAATATGACCTAAGGAAGCAACATATTATTAAGCTCTTTGTTTTAATTGTGTGATGACTTCAAGAGACTTAAAAAGAGTCAAGAATCATATATGAGAGGAACGAATGGAGCCTAGAACTCATTTGATGGGCATTGCTTCATTAGGTGCATTCTTAGAACAATAAAGGGTTAATAGACCAAGTTAGTATTTAAGGAAGATGTATGGCCTTAGAATTAATTCCATGAACCTAATTGGCTTCCATAAACTGTGTTTAGGCTAAGAGAAACCAATCCCACACCTTGTATGTGTGAGGCCAAGGAAGGGAGAGTAAATTCAAGGAGAAAAGTGTGTGGTTGTATCTAAGCTAGCTCACTCCTCTTTCTCTCATGCATGAATGTATGCTTGACTTGTCTTTGAATATGTGTATGTGTGTTTTAAGTCATAAAAAGTATTCTAGCATGAGCCTTTATTCCATGGTACCATGATATTACATTATGCCTTCATATGATGTTTATTATATGTGCTTGGGTTTACTTGAGTGTGGAAAAGCCAAGAACCCTTAGCCATGGTGAGGATGAGCTAAGAACCCTTAAAGTTGGTTGAGACAAAGCCAAGAGTCTCTCAAGAGTGAGGTTGATTCCCAAGAGTATGGTTGAGTCAAAAACCTCTTAAAGAAATGTGTGAGGCAAGTCCAAAATCCACAAGTAAAAGGGTGAGGCTAATCCACTTACTTGGTAAGCCTATGTATGCTTTGTATGGCTTATTCAAATGCCAAGAATATTTCTTGAATGCTTATACATTTTAATATGTCCGTGCATGTATTTTCAAGACTTGTTTTGCATCTTTTATGTGTGATTGAAAGAAAGATAAGCTATTGGAATTTTTTTGAATCTCATCCCCTCCTCTTCAATGTTCTAACATGTTAGGTGGATCAAGTGGACAAGATAATAGGAGCTAACAACTTGGAAGATGAGAATATGACAACAAAGTGTATGAATTTTTCTTCTTATGGCCATATGAATGGCAAAGTGGCTTTGTATATATTATTTTTGAGATGTAAGCTCATGTATGAATGTAAAAAGATGTATGACTCTTGTGTAGACTATATGTAGTATGAAATCAATAGAAATAGAAAGTTTGACTTCTTGATGGCTTGATGTATGACTCTTGTATTCTGATTTTGGTTCAGTGCACAGTTCATTCTAGTCCAAAATGAAACTCTATCACTTATAGGGCAAACGATATCCAATTGTCACAAAATTTTACAAGGAGCAACTAGACCTTCCCAGTGACTTGTGCCAATTAGAAACACCTCATTTGGATGTTTAGAGAGGGAGATATAAATTTTTGACTTTTCTGTCCAGTATCAGGCATCTAGTCAGACCTATGTTACTATTTGATTAGTTTTCGAGGCCTAGATGTGCCTAGACTAGTCTGAAGTTATTTTTTCCCTATAACTAACATCCATAAATTTCCATATTGGTATTATTTTCATGAATTAGATTTTTTTAGAATTAATTGGACATTTTTAAAATTTATAGTAGAAATCTGTATTAGTACCAGTAGCCAGTCAGAACTTTGTACTTTTTCAAATGTCAAACATCTTCTATTTGATAGTTCATGACCTAGACATATTTTTAGCATAAATAAGACATCTTTAGATTTCCATAATGATAAAGAATGCATCATTTTGATTTTTTTAGAATTAGTTACGATTTTTCACAATTTGTGACAGAAAGTATGAAATTCTGGCCGAGGCTACATTATGGAATTTTGTGTCTCTTGCCTTGCACGAGTTCTAGGCCACTTTTGGTGATGGAATTGAGTTGTATCTATTTGATTAAATATGAGAATGTGATATATGAGCTCACATGATCTACGAGACACTGAATAAAAAATTTATACGCTACGCAACACTAAAATATTCATTATTTTAATGCCAATTTCCTTACCTCTTTATGAGATGTATGATGTGAGGCATGGAGACAGAATGAAATAAGCTAGAAAGTTATGGTATTATATTTATAGGTATCAGAGCAAAGGTTCAAGCTCTTGATGTGGGTTGTAGCTTTTGTTTATGAGTTGCCTAGATGTATATGAGCTTGTTGTGGATGAATTGAGTGTGTTGGTGGTGAAAGTGTTCCCTTTTCATGCTAAAGTTTGTTATGATGTTTCAAAGCTATGGTGAACACTAGGAGAGGTTGGCCCTCTAGAGAGGCTTGTGCAGATGATAGAGCCGAGCTCAGTGATCATGTAGCTGGAGCCTTACAGTCTATTATGGCTTGCCTGGATCAGCAGTAGGTCGTGATCATGCAGTTACAGGAATGGCTTACTGAGAGAGACAACTAGGGCCCTACACCTCCTTCTCCATAGCCACCTTACCACTCAGATCATCCTGAGCATTCAATGGTGATTCACCCAGATCCGTAGCCACATATACAAATGGTTGCCTCTATTCTGCTAGCTCAGACTCCTCCAGCCCAGGAGCAGCCCTCTATTACCCAGGTTATTACTCAATTCAAGAAATTTAGGCCTCCCACCTTTGATGGTGAGATGAATACAGAGAAATTCAAGGCCTAGATTATACAATTAGAGAAAATTTTTTGGGTGATGGAGTGCACATTTGAGCAAAAAGCCACTATGGCTATTTTTTAGCTGGAAAGAGAGAAGCCAATTACTGGTGGAGGGGCACTGATCCTATCTTGAGGGCGAGGAACCTTCCGATTACATGGGAGGCATTCCTCTAGACTTTTTATGAGAGATACTTCCCCAGCTCAGTCAGAGATGAGAAGGAGTCAGAATTTATACTCCTAAAATAGACAAAGGGGATGTTCATGGACCAGTATGTGGCTAAATTTGTAGAGCTCTCTAGATACTCTTTGTATTTACAGAGGCATGATGATGAACGGTGGAGAGTAAATAGGCTAGAGAAAGGTTTGCTTCCAAAGATCAGGAATGGGGTGGTTCCACAAAGAATCAGGCACTCTAACACCCTGGTTGAAATATGCAGAGTGACAGAGGCGAACCTCAGAACGATGCAACCTACCTCTAATGCTAGACCACCCCTCCCTAAGCCCAAGAGATCTAGAGAGGGATCACAGGCTGCAGTTACTAGCAGTAGAGGTGGCAGAAGCCAGTGGAGCCGAAGGGGCAAGAGACAGAGAACTCAATTGAGTAAAGGTAGTTTCGCACCTATGATATGTCCCCAGTGTGGCAAGAATCATGAAACCAGACCATGCTACACAAGGCAGAATGTATGTTTCTGGTGTGGTAGGCCAGGACACATGGCTAGGGACAGCACCCAGGCTCCTTAGCAGTTCACACAGTAGAGGGAGATGGCTCCTACTCCTAGACCTAAGACCCAAGGTAGATTCTTTATCCTGTTATAGCAAGAGGCTAGCTAGTCCCCAAGTCTGATTCAAGGTACTAGTAGAATAAATAATTTTTCTATAACTGTATTATTTGATTTAGGTCCTAGCCATTCTTTCATATCATATGACTATGCTAAGAGGTTGGGTTTGAGTATGTATACACTGCCATATGACTTGCATATATCTACCCCCACAGGAAACTGAGCCATTACCTTCTATGCTTGTTCAAATTGTATGGTCCAGTTTAATCACTGCCTTACCACCCTTGATTTGATTTGTATGCCCCTTGTTGATATGGATTTGATCATTGGTATAAATTAGATGTTTGCAAATAATACCACATTAGATTGTAGCTATAGATGTATTACTTTACTTGAGTGTGGGACTGTACCTAGTATAAGGACTGAGTTATCTGTTATGACCACCTCCCAGGCTAAGAGGTCTCTAAGGCATGGTTGTCAAGGATACCTAGTTTTCTTTTTAGTTTAGGCTAAGGTAGAAGAGGGTATAGATGAGATTCCTGTAGTGAGAGAGTTCCTAGAGGTATTCCCTAAAGAGATTAGCGGACTACCCCCAAAAAGAGAGGTCAAGTTTCCTATAGATATTGTACCTGGGGCAGGTCCACTGTCTAAGGCCCCGTATAGGATAGCTCCCACGAGCTAGCTGAGCTTAAGAAATTAATAAAAGAGCTTCTAGAAAATGGTTTTATCAGACCTAGTGTCTCACCGTGGGGAGCTCCAGTCTTATTCGTAAAGAAGAAAGATGGGAGCTTTAGAGTATGTATATATTATAGGGAACTCAATATGATAACCATTCAGAATAAGTACCCTCTCCCTCACATAGATGACCTCCTAGACTAGTTAGTAAGAGCATCCATATTCTCTAAGATAGACCTCAGGTCGGGATACCATCAGCTTAGGATAAAGGCTGAGGATATTCCCAAAATAGCATTTAGAACTAGATATGGGCATTATAAATTTTTAGTTATGCCTTTCAGGTTGACGAATGCACCTGCAGTGTTTATGGATCACATGAACAGATGTTCAAGCCATACTTAGATAGATTTTTAGTTGTCTTCATTGATGACATTCTCATCTACTCAAAAAGTAGAGAAGAGCATATGAACAGCATCTAAGATTAGCATTGGAGACCTTGAGAGAGAGACAGTTGTATCCTAAACTTAGTAAATGTGAGTTTTGACCCACTAAAGTCTAATTTTTAGGCCATGTAATCTGTACACCATAATTTCTAGCTCATTTCATGCTATATCTATGCTTCACATCACGCAACTCACATAAGAGACAAAATAATGATATTAAAATAATGAGTATTTTAGCGTTGCGTCATGTATAAATTTTTCATTCAGTGTCCTGTGGATCATGTGAGCTCATGTATCACATTATTATATTTAACTACATGGATACAACTTATTTTCATCACTAAAAGTGGCCTACAACTCGTGGAAAGCAAAGGGAAACATAAAATACATAGTTGCATTTTCGGCCAAAAATTCCCCTTTTCTATCACATACTTTGAAAAATTATAACTAATTCTAGAAAAATAAAAATTATACATTCTTCGCCATTTTGGAAAGATAAAAATGTCTACTTTATGGTAAAAATATGTCCAGGCCATGAAACACTACAAGAAAGACGTTTGACATTTGAAAATGTACAGAGGTCTGGTTGGCTACTGGTACTGTCACAACTTTCTGCTACAAATTTCAAAAATGTCTAATTAATTCCAAAAAAATCTAATCCATGAAAATGATACCAATTTGGAAAATTACATATGTTAGCTAGAGGAAAAAATAATACAGACCAGTTTAGGCATGCCCAGACCTCAAAACCCAATCAAACAATACCTGAGGTCAGTTTGAGCGCCTGATACTAGATAGAATCTTTAAAAATTTATATCTCCCTCTCTAGACATCCAAGTGGGATGATTCTAGTTGGCACAAGTCACTGCGAATGTCTAGTGTCTCCTTATAAAATTTTGTGGCAATTACACATGATTTAGGCCCTGAGTGACAGAAATAATTTTCAGACCAGTATGAACAGTAACATGACCAAAATTAGAATTTTTCCCAATTTTGAAAATTTATCAAATATTCTATAAACCTCTAAAAATTCTGTACTTTAGCTTCCAAAAAATATCTCAACAAGCTCTAATTGCATGCAAAATCTCAAATCAAGAACTTATTTGGACAAAAAGTGGTATAGGTTTTCAATATGGTCAATTTTTTGCTCCATATAGGGTACCAAAGTATCAAAATGATTTCCCTTGATATTTGGCACCGCTTGGGCAAGTCTAAAAGCATGAATATGACTTGTATGAGCTGTGTAACACCCCATAATTAATTAAAGTGTTAATCACGGATTAGATTAATTAAGAATAATTAATATGGGTTGAGATAGAAATCCTATCTAGGCTTAAATTAATAGATCATGATAACAGGCTAATGGAGGCCCAATGGGTTAGGTGTAGACCTAACCCAATTTAGTGTGATAGAGGCCCAAAATCCACCTTGTATAGACCCTTCTAAGTGGCCCAATAACCCTTGTGCAGACCTACATTTTTGAGCTCTTCAAACTTGGCCCAAACTTAATTAAACTTCAGCAACCCAATGCATAAAACTGGCCCAATAAAATTTTACAGCCTTAACACTTTAAAACTGGCCCAACAACTTAAAATCTGAAGCCCAAATGGAAATGGACCTTGGAGCAGCCCATGATCCATCTTTGACCCAACTTAAACCCAACTAAAACCTTAATACATCAGCCTCTTCCTCACACTTGCTGAAACATAAAACTCAAGAAGCAAAATTCGGAGGTTGAGAAGGAGGCTAAGGTTGGGGGCAAGAATTCTGCATTTTCTCACATTTAGAGCAAGATTTAGCCAAGGTAATAGTTATACAACTTAATCCACTCATCTTTCTCTTTAATTTGGCTCGATTAGATTTTCATTTGGAGTATTTTCATCTTACCCAAAATCTGAAATGTGGATGTTTCGGGATTTTCTTGGTGAAATTCGTAGGTTAAGGTTAAGGCTGACATTAGGTGAATTTAAACTCTCCATTTTGATGCTTCATTTGTTAATTTGAGACCCCCATAGCTAATATATAAAATGGGTATTAATTCTGTATGAATTTGCTTAGGATTTTGGGTGGAATATTGAGTTTTCTGGTGAAGGACACTCTAATCCGAATTTGGGATTTATGGTGGCTGTTGCAAGTTATCTACAAGTGAGGTAACCGAGTTATATCAATTCCATGTATATATTTGATTTAATTTCATATGTTGCTATATATGAATGAGTTGAAATGTCGAATGAATTGGTTGGCTATCTATTGAATTGTGATTGGACCTTGTGAGTCCATGGTGGAGCTATGGTGCGGCTGCCACCCGTGCATGTGCTTCTATCGAGCACCAGGTTATGATCAAACTCAGATGCACTGAGCCCCAGTTGTGCTCAATAAGGAGTAGGTGCCGTGGACGGGCCTCTCCCGGTGTTAATGGCCTTTAACATGTGATAATATGATTGCTAGTATGGGATAGTAATCATGATAGCCCAATTGTTTAATTTGCTGATATGATGGATATGATTCTGATATTGATTTTGATTCATGCATATATGCTAATTAAACTGGATATATGATGAAATTGCCATGGTTACTAAGATTTATATCTCATCCCATTTTATGGGATTAATATTTCAGGTGAAGGTTCCTCGGGCAAGGATAAGGGTAAGCAAGTGGATGAATATCCATGAGCTGAGGCCGGGTGTGGGGAGCTACACTTGGTCTGCGTAGAATAGGATAGATGCAATTTTGTTATTAGTTTACATAGCATCATCATGTAATCATGTTGCCAAGTATAGGAGTTCATATTTTATTTGATTGAAATGTAACCGTTAATGATTTAAATCTCATTATAGTTGAATATTAATGTATGGACTTATAGTATCATATATATAGTTTTGTTGAAGTTGTGATATGGATTACCATATGGAAATTGTAGTCATATGATGCCTTGGATGTGAACATAAGCTATTGTTGAATGGAATCTCTATGGAATGTGCATGGGATGTTAATTGCTGCAATGCATGTGTTCTTGCTATCATATAGTCATGAATTTGCTGATATGAGCTAGTTGGGCAAGTAAGAAGTAGTATTTAAGTTTTGCAATGGTAATGGACGGATTGATGGGTAAATAGGGTAGATAAACACCAGTAGAATCACATAAAATAAGGGAAGGTGGACCTGGAGTGTTTCTGAGATGAGATTTAGAGGGTAGGGGGCGAAATTTGGATAATGTGGTCACAGGAGGGAGTTCCGCCGTGGCTAAGAGGGCTTCGCCGTGGCCAAATGAGAGACAGAGCCGAAGGGCACCGCGGCATAACCAATCCTGCCGCAGCGCAAGGGAAGAAAATTAGCCCAGGGAGTGACAGTGGCAAGGAGCGTCGCGGTGTAGAGCGAAAAAAATCCCCCAAGAGGGTAACAGAACCAAAACTCACCTCGGTGCATTATGTCCTGCCGCAACGTGAGTCGAGGAAATAAAATAAGGGTTGGACAAAAGCAAAACTCGCAGCGGTGTAAATATATTGCACCGAGGCGAGAATCATAAGGGCGGAGTATGGGAGATCCAGGAAGCATTTTCGCCGCGACACCATGTAGGCTGGCCGCGACGAAGGTCCGACTTGCCGCGGCGATATATTTGTGAAATTTGCCCAGTGATTCCAGAGAGCAATTTGGCCGCGACGGGGAAGTTATAGGCCATGGCACAAGTCCCCAACCTACTCCTTTTAGCCTAGAAACCACAATTTCTTCAACGGTAATGGTAAGAGATGATATAGGAACACTTATGGGTGATTATTGGGTATTAAAACTGATGAACGATTGAATCATAAACCCCTTATGGTCGTAGGATTTCTTTTATGCAAATTTTGTTTTGTGGTGGTGGTATGGTGATGACCCTAACATCAAGGTTCAAATTTCCTCATATTTTCGTAATGTGGTAAAATATAATGACCTCAAACCTTGATCATTAATTATTAATATTGTATTTGACCATAATTACATTGAGTAGAAGGTAGGGTTGTCACAAGCTGCCCAAGTGGTCCCAAATCTCATGCATCTCAATTTGGCCATTCCACTTCCACTTATACACTAATACATCAAACTTTCAAGAAGCAAAATTTGCCATTACATACTCAATATACATTCTAATGGTCACATAACATAATCTCTTATTTATACATCATATATTAACATAATTATACATGTTCAAGTAGTTATAGGTCATATACAATAATGGAGTACATCAATTGCCATCCATAAGGCCTTAAAGTAACAAAATCTAGGTATTTTAATGTCAGACTCTCATCTCTCATGTGGTTGGCTCCCATTTCCTTGATCTCTTAGTCCACCTAGCATGTTAGATCATTGGAGAGGAGGGAATAAGATTCAAAGAATCCTAATAACTCATCTCCCTTTCAATCACACATAAAAGATGCAAAACTAATCTTACAAATGCATACATGGGCATATTAATATGTGTAAACATTCAAGAAGCATTTTCAACATTTGAGCAAGTCATACATAGCATACAAAGGCTTTCCAAGCAAGTGGATTAGCCTCACCCATTCACTTGTGGATTTTGGACTTGCCTCACTCATTTTTGAAGAGGTTCTTAGACTCAACCTTATTTTGGGAGTCAACCTTACTTTTGGAAGACTCTTTACTTTATCTCAACCAATTCTAAAGGTTCTTAGCTCATCCTTACCATGGCTAAGGGTTCTTAGCCTCACCACGCTCAAGCAAACCTAAGCACACATAACAAACATCATTTGAAACATAATGGATCATCATGGTACCATGGCATATAAAATCTAGCTAAAATACTTTACATGGCTTGAAGCACACATGCACACATTCAAAGACAAGTCAAGCATACATTCATGCATGAGAGAAGGAGGAGTGAGCTACCTTGGATATAAGCACACACTTTTTCTCTTGAATTTCCTCTCCCTTCTTCGGCCTCACACACATAAAAGGTGTGAGAATGATTTCTCTTGGCCTAAACACAATTTATGGAAGCCAATTAGGTTTATGAAATTAATTCTAAGGCCACACAACTTGCTTAGACACTAACTTGACCTATAAATCCCTTTATGGTTCCAAAAATGCACCTAATAAAGCAATACCTATCAAATAAATTCTAGGCTCCATTCTTTCCTTTTATATATGATTCTTGACTCCTTTTAATCCTCTTAGAGTTATCACACAATTAAAATAAAAAGCCTAACTATATATTGCTTCTTTAGGTCATATTATGGAACATATAAGGCCAACTCACTTTCTATGATTTCTAAATTTTTTTCAAGGCCTCCCTTCATCTTCACTCATCATATATGACTCAAAAATAGGCTTAGAAAAATTTAAAACTCTCCCTAGGTATATGGAACTCACTTGGCCGAACCTATGGAGGAATTTGGCCTTCATGGATTTTGGTTTGTTTTATTGATAGAGGAAGCATATGGGGAGACTTTTAGGGATCTTAGAAGCTCATTTAAACTCTTATTTAAATATATAAATCAAGGTATCAAATCAGATTTTGCAAGGAACATATGAAACCCTAAAATTTGCATCTTGAATTTCATGGTTAGTTGTTAATTCTATTTGCATATTCTTAATCTCCACACCCTTTTTCCTAAGAATCACCCTTGGTTCTGCCTAAAAACCAAGCCCTTCTAGGACTTCTTGAGAGGGACAAACCATAGGGAAAAGGGAAGTAAAGGGTAGCAACCATGGAAGAAGAAATTACCTTGTTTTTCCTTTTCTTCTTTGGCTTCCTCTTTTCAAATCCGGATGTTCCACTTAATTTCTCCCTTAAAATAGATTTATAAAATTCATTATAATCATAAGAAACAAAGGAGAATAGAGGAGAAGAGTTTTGGAAAGAAGAAACCATGAAAAACTATCAAAATTCCATACCTTCAAGCCCTGATTTCTCCTCCTCTTCTTCTTCTTCTTGTGCGCCACTCTCCCAGGGCTTCTTCTCTAGTTTAGGGCAGAAAAATATGAGGCTAAGTGAATGGGAGAGTGGGGCGCCTTATATATATAAGTGGAGGAGAATGGCTTTTTCAAAAATTCCTGTTTTACCCTTCATTTTTGGCATTTTTATTTTTAATTTTTTTTAGCTCCTTTTTTAGAACCGTCTTTTTCATTATAAAATTTAGGTTCCCAATTTAGTAAAATGCCTTTGGAATCACTCAAATTGGAGCTAAAACCTTCCCAAATGAATCCGTCAAAGTTCAGGTATACTAACGTTGGAAAACATCCACAAGAAGGGAATTAACTGTCCCGGGGCTTCCCATAGTTTTTAGGGCCTTTGAGAATCTCAGAGAACTTAAAATTTTCATTTAAAAAGCCCTCTTGTGTGAATTCCAAAATTTGCTCAAAATTACAAAAATGTCATTACATTTCGTAAGTTTTCTGTAAGAAATTATTTCTTCATTCTAGCTCTATTTTTCTTTTCGTCTGAGTCTAGAATGTCACTCAAATTTTTTGGGACCTTAACAAATTCATTTCAGGGGACTTGCTTTGAAAACTCACCTGTTTCTGTCATTTAACGAAAACTGAACATTACATAATCTCCTAGGAAGGGGTCGCAATAGATCCCCATAAGGTAGAGCTAGTGTTACAGTGGGAGAGACCTAGGACAATGACAGAGATTAGGAGCTTCCTAGGTTTAACAGGCTATTATAGGAGGTTTATTAACGGCTTTTCTCAGATAGTGATGCCACTGACCCGACTCACTAAAAAGAATGTGTTGTTTGTGTGGGAAGAGAAATGTTAGAAGAGTTTTCAAGAGTTGAAGCACAAGTTGACCACAGTCCTAGTTTTAGTACTCCTTGACCCTAGAGAGACTTTTGTAATCTATAGTGATGCCTCAAAGAAAGGGTTAGGATGTGTGCTTATACAGAAAGGCTGTGTGGTAGCTTATGCTTCTAAACAGCTAAAATCTCATGAGAAAAATTACCCCACACATGACCTAAAGTTAGCCACAGTGGTATTTGCTTTGAAAAATATGGAGACACTACTTATATGGGGTAGCTATAGAAATTTACAATGACCATAAGAGCCTTAAGTATTTATTTAAACAGAGAGAGTTGAATATGAGATAGTGGAGATGGTTAGAATTTTTGAAAGACTATGATTTTACATTAAAATACCATCCCAATATGGCTAATGTGGTAGTTGATGCCCTAAGTAGGAAATCTATACACATGGCCTGTATGATGATCTGAAACTAGGAATTGATTGAGAGATTTAGAGATATGAGTCTCTCATGTGAGGTGCATTCAGGAAAGCTATTAATAAGTGAAACCCGAATAGAAAATGACCTGAGGGAGCAAATAAGAGAAGCTCAGTGAATAGATGACCATATAAATAAGATTAGAACCCAAATAACACAGGGTAGCATTCAGGAGTTCAATCTGTCTGAGGATGATATAGTAAGACACAGGGATAGGTTGTATGTGGCTAGAAATACATAAATCAGAGAGAGAATATTATATGAAGCACATAAAAGCAAGTACTCCATTCATCCAAGCAACAATAAAATGTATTAGGACTTAAAGAAAATGTTCTGGTGGCCTGGAATGAAAACAAACATAGCAGAGTATATCTCTCGATGTCTAGTATGTCAAAGAGTTAAGATAGAGCACCAGAAACCAGTTGGGTTACTTTAGCCCAAGATATCCTAGAGTGGAAATGGGATAGTATAGCTATAGATTTTGTCATGGGTCTACCCAAGACATCATCAGGGCATAATGCAATACGGGTAATTATGGACAGATTAACAAAGTTAGCACACTTTTTAGCCATGAAATCCACTTATACCCTAGATAAGCTAGCCCAGTTATACATCCAGGAGATAGTTAGATTATATGGTGTGTCTAAGAACATAGTGTTAGATAGAGATCCCAGATTCACTTTAAATTTTTAGAGATCATTACCTCCTTTAGGTACCAGACTTAGATTTAGCACAGCCTATCACCCATAGACAAATGGACAGACGGAGAGAACTATCCAAAACCTAGAGGACATGTTAAGGGCATGCGTCTTAGAAATGAAAGAAAACTGGGATACATACTTGCCTCTAGTAGAGTTTTCCTATAATAACAGCTATCATGCAAGTATACAAATGGCAACGTATGAGGCATTGTATGGGAGGAAGTGTAAGTCCCCGATGTGTTGGGTTGAGCTAGGAGAGTGGAGCCTGATAGGCCCAGAATGAGTGGACTAAACTTCTAGAGAAATTGAGACCATTAGAAAGAAACTGCTAACAACCCAAAGTAGATAGAAAAGTTATGTAGATAGACATAGATGGCCGTTAGAGTTTGAGATTAGAGACCATGTCTTTATTAGAGTGTCTCCAATCACAGTGATAGGCTGGTCCATTAGAAGTAAAAAGCTTAGTCTAAAATACATAGGTCCCTTCCAAATTCTTGATAAAGTAGGACCTGTGGCTTACAGACTAGCCCTTCCTCTAAATTTAAGCTAAGTACACAATGTATTCCATGTTTTACAGCTCAAAAAGTATTAGCCTGACCCTCACATGTCATAGAATATGAGAATATGTAGTTACAAGATGATCTATCATACATACTATCACCAGATTGGATTGTGAACGTTAGACTCAAGCAGTTACGAAATAAGACAATACCACTGGTGAAAGTAATTTGGAAGGGGTTATCTCCCAAAGAAGCTACCTGGGAGCTTGACGAAGAAATGAGAAAGAAGCATCCAGATTACTTGGCATAATCAGTTCCCATAATTTATTGTTAATGCCCAAATGGCTCACTTCATGGTTTTCCTTTTTGTGTTTGCGATGACATTTTCATAATTCATTTTGTTGTTGTTTGCTTCGAAGTTGTGTATGTTCATTTGGTTTATCTTTCAATTGGCTTGTTTTATTTGAGTGAATTTATTCTAAAATGTTCTAGTGGCACTACTTATGAGCTTGGATTTATTCTACTTTTCAGTTTTTTTAAGTTAAACTCAATAGCCATAAATAGCATTGAAACTTAAAAAAATAAAAAGTAGAATCAATCCAAGCTCACAAGTAGTGCCACTAGAACATTTTAGAATAAATTCACTCAAATAAAACAAGCTAATTGAAAGATAAACCAAATGAACATACACAACTTCGAAGCAAACAACAATAAAATGAAATATGAAAATGTCATCGCAAACACAAAAAGGAAAACCATGGAGTGAGCCATTTTGGCATTAACAATAAATTATGGGAACTGATTATGCCATGTAATAAAAAACGCAGATAATACAGATGAAGAGAATGGGAGGAGGGGAGTACAGAGTAATGTGAACATCGCAGATTTCATGGCCATGGGATTTATAGGTCTTGATTCGGATGCCACGATAAGGCTAATGGTACGGTCTTTTCAATTCTCACTACTCTATTCTATTTAGCCAATATCTCTCCCCTAAAATTTTATTTCTCTCTCTATTTAGCCAGCATTCCTATCCTAAATTTTATTACTCTCTCTTCCCATAAGGTACGTTATCTAAATTTTGAGGACGAAATTTTTAAAGGGGGGAGAATTGTAATATCTTATTTTTGTTAAACGACAGAAATGGGTGCATTTTGAAAGCAAGTCCCTCAAAATGAATTAGTTAAAGTCCCAAAAAATTTAAGTAGCTTTCTAGACTCCTAAAAATGAGAATCCCAAGTTTAGATGGAAAGAAAAATAGAGCTAGAATGAAGAAACGAAATTTAATGAAAGACTTACAAAATATAATGGCATTCTCATAATTTTGAGCAAATTTAGAATTCACATAGGAGAGCTTTTTAAATGAAATTTTTGAGTTCTCCAGGGTTCTCAGAGGTCTTGAAAGCCATGAGAAGCCCCAGGATAGTTAAAATCTCTCTGGTGGATGTTTTCCAATATTAATGTACTCAAACTTTGACGGATTCATTCGGGCAGGTTTTAGCTTCGATTTGAGTGATTCTAATAGCATTTTACTAAATTGGGAACTTAAATTTTATAATGAAAAAGACAATTCCCAAAAAGGAGCTAAAACGAATTAGAAATAAAAATGCCAAGAACAAAGGGCAAAATAAAAATTTTTAAAAAGTCTTTCTTCCTCCTATGTATATATATAGGGTGCCCTACCTCTCCACTCACTTAGCCACATATGTTTCTACCCTAAACCAGAGAAAAACCCTAAACACAAGAGGGAGTGGGAGAGGAAGAGAAGGAGAATCAGAGGCAAAATGTGTGGATTTTTGGTTCTTTTTCATGCTCTTTCTTTAGTAAACCTCTTCTCTTTCATTTCCCTTTCTTTTCTATGATTATATTGAAGTATATGGATCTGTTTTAGGGGAAGAACAAAGGAAAAAATTCAGATTTGAAGAGAGGAGGCCAAAGAAGGGAAGATTCAAGCAAGAAAACAAAGAAAAACAAGGTGCTACCCCTTGCTTCTCTTCTCTCCTTAGTTCGCCCCACTCAAGAAGCTACAAGTGTAACATCCGATTTTCTAAAAACGAGAGAAAACATGAGAAATATAATGTACAGTCTCTCTATTAACAAACAAAACTCACTGGATATAAAAGGAAGTCCCCCAAAATGATGTTTTTAAGGTCTTACAAAATTTAAGCAACATTCTAGACTTCTAAAAATGAGAATCCTAGCCTCAGACGGAAGGAAAAATGGAGCTAGAATGAAGGAACAAATTTTGACGAAAAACCTATGAAATATAATGACATTTTTGTAATTTTGAGCAAATTTTGGAATTCACACAGGAAGGCTTTTTAAATCAAAGTTTTGAGTTCTTCAGGGTTCTCAGAGGCCTTAAAAACCATGGGAAACCCCGGGATAGATAAATCCCCTCTGGTGGATGTTTTCTAACGTTGGTACACCTTAACTTTGCCGGATTCATTCGAGAAGGTTTTAGCTCTGATTTGAGTGATTCCAAAGGCATTTTATTTAATTGGGAACCTAAATTTTATAATGGAGAAGAAAGTTCTTAAAAAGGAGCTAAAATTTTCAATAGTGCACAGAATTGTAAAAGTTCCCAGATCTTGACATTTAGAGGGCATTGTTAGCTGTATAAGTGCTAAAACATTCTTGCCAAAATTAACTTCTTCATTCCCTCTTAGCCACCTCTTGTTGGTATATATTTCCTTAAGAAATTTGGCATACTTAGGGATGGTCTTGATTTCTTCCAACAAAGGTATATTGACCTCAACCTTTTTGAAAGTCTTAAGGATTTCTTTTTCAATTTTTGCTTCTGTTTGCCTCTTTCCTAAAGTAGGTCTATGTGGGAAGGGTAAAATATTCTTTGGCTCTTCTTCTTTTTTAGGCTCATTTGGTGTGATGTGTGTTTCTGATGACGTTAGCTTATCCATGGTAATGGTATCTAAGGATCCTTAAACTTCCTTTCCACTCCTAAGAGTGATGGTACTAACATTACTACTATTCTTTGGATTAACAATTGTTTGTGATGAAAATTAGCCAGAACCCTAAGATTTCACCTCACTGAGGGAGGTAGCAAACTGGCCTAACTGAGTATCAACCCTTCTTTCCAAATTTTTCATGGTCATCTATAGCTGCTACTATTGTTATTGCAAATGTTGCTTAAGTTGTTCATTACTCTCCATAAGATGCCTCATCATGGCCTTTAAATTACTTCTTTTCTTGGGTTCCTCCTGTATAGGGACTGACTGCCTCATAGGTTGGGAAGGTTGTACACTAGTCCTACAACATTGTATCTATTCTATTGTTGCCTTCCCTCATATCTTAAGTTGGGATGATCCCTCCATCCTAGATTGTATGTGTTAGAGTAGGGATCATACTTTTGTTGCCCTTGTTGCATTGGCCTGACCAGAAACATCCTAACACAAGTCTCTACCCTGTCCTCTAACATCAGGCACTGATTAGTAGCATGTGTAGCTAAACACCAGATATCACATAAGGGTCCTACCAAGGCAGTAAAGGTAGATGTCTGCCTAGGTGTATAGCACTGTGGATGGAAATGCATCTAAGTAGCATAGGAATGTGGTGCACAAGTCTGAGATGAAATAGAGGTTGACTGTAGTTACTATTAAGCTAAAACAAGCTGTCGGAGCATAGAGGACATCTCATCAATCTTGCTCTCAAGTCTTTGATCATAGTGTAGAGCATACAATTCACTGACTCCTCTTACTGTTTGTCTCACACCAAACTATTGTGCATTCTGAGCCATCTTATCAATCAACTCCCAAGCTCTTGCAGGTGTCAAATCACCCAAAGCTCCACCGGAAGCAATATCAATCATGTTTCTATCCATATTCAGTAAACCCTCATAAAAATGCTAAATTAGTAGCTAATCAAAAATTTGATGGTGAGGACAACTAGCCAACAATCTCTTGAACCTTTCCCAATATTCATATAGGGTCTCTCCACCATTCTGTCTAATCCCATAGATTTCTTTTCTTATTGATGCAGTGCAAGAAGCAGGAAAGAATTTTTCCAAGAAAAGCCTCTTCAATTGATCCCAAAAAGTAATAGCACTGGGGGGTAGATAGTATAGTCAATCTTTAGCTACACCATCCAAAGAGAAAATGAATGCTCTAAGCTTAATTTGTTCTTCTGAAACTCCCTATGGCTTCATTGTAGAGCAAACAACATGAAATTCCTTCAGATGCTTGTGAGGGTCGTCTCCTACAAGTCCATGGAATTTAGGAAGTAAGTGAATCAAACTAGACTTAAGCTCAAAATTTGCATCTAATTCTAGATATTGTATACAAATATTTTGATAGTGCACATTAGGAGCTGTCAATTCTCTAATGGTTCTTGCATGCATGTTATCATTCAAATTTGCATTTGCATTTAAATTAGCTTGACCATGCATATTCATGTTAGCATTCGCTTGCTCTTGTTTAGCCATATTATCACTAGCAAATTGAAGCACACAATCAATTCCTTGCACACAATAAAAAACAGAAGAAATACTACCACTATTTTCTACACTATCACTATTTTTCTTAATCCTTACCTACCTCTTAAATGTTCTTTTAATTTCAGGATCCAAATCAATCAATTTCTCACTAGAGGACCTTGTTATAAACCAATTAGGCAAGCAAAACTAAGAAGCAGCATAAAATTCAACAAAGAAAAATCAAAACAATTAATCTAGAAAAATAGAAAAGTTGTTCAAAAAAATTAAAAATTTCCTCACACCAAAAGGCAAGAAGATTAATTCCAAATTAAACTAATAACTACCTAGCATATATAAACACTCAAAAAAAAAGAAAAATCACACAAAAAAATATCATAAAAATAAGGAAAATAAATCCAAAAAAATTATAAAAATCTTAAAAATTTTGAGAAAATACGAAAAAATTAGAAAAAGTACCTTAAACATTGGAATTTGACCTAAAAATGGTACACCAAATAGCTTTGCTATCAATTTTGCTTAAAACACCTAAAACCTTGGAAAAAAAAGTTTGAGAATTTTCTAGGCACATCAAGCAAAAAATCCAGCAAGCAGAACAATCGTTACGCAACACTGAAATGACCAAAAACCAAGTCCAAAACAGAGCAAAAATTAAACCAAAATAAAGCTAAAATAGAGTAAATACACTAGAAAACCTTTTCCAAACAATTAAGAATCCAAAATCTCCAGCAACGGCCCCAAATTTTAATGGTTGTGTTAACCAACCTCAAATAAAACTAGGTTGAATAAAAGTTTGTAACTAATAGTACAACCTAGGTAATTTACTAAGGAGTTTTTGTTTTTAATTATTTGTGAAAAAGTTCTCCAAGTGACATCAAATGAAAAGTGTTTAAGAGGTTTTGAATTACTAAATTTTAATTAAATTAAAGAAAAATAACAAGAACTAAAAAGTTAAGACTAAGTGATTTCAACAATTAAGAAAAAGTGGGATAACTAGCCTTTAGATGGACTTCTTAGGGTTCAATTATTCTTGCTCCCCTTTGATGTACCAAAATTTGGATTTAAACCCTTACTTCTTAGTGTATTCTTTATAAATATTCTTGAATTACTATTCAAGACTTAAATCACTAATGATTCAAAGAACTTGCAATCACAAAGAATCATGAAATACTAGTAACTTGAGTTAGGAATAAGAATACACCAAAACCAAACCTAAATGCCCATTAAAGTAGCTAAACAATTCACTTAAAGATGCTAATTAACCAAATAATTTAATGAATTCCTCAAATAAAATAATTACACAAAAATCTAGCCACTCAATACAATGACCATTGCACTAAATAGCTTAAAAACAAGAGAAATTAACTAGTAAATTGAACAACCATTAAGCTTGAAATTTCTACAAATACTTAGGCATCAAAATCACCCTTCAAATGTGAAATTATAATTAAATTACAGAGAAAATTAATTCAATACATGCAACCATCAAATTCTCCAATTAACAAGCTAAACCTAATCAAATTAAACAAAGAAATTAATGCTGAAAGTAAAAGATAGAGAGAAGAGAATTTAGCCAATTAGGAGATGCATCTTGGAGCTCAAATTTTCATCCATGGAAGTCACATCTTCAGCTAGCTACCTAAGCAAGTTTAAGCTACCATTAAAAAGATGGATGGAGGAAGTCTTGAGGAGAAACCTACGGCCATCGAGGATGAATAATTAATCAATCAATCCCTTTCACGTCTTTAGAGCCTCCATAAGGAAGTCCCCTGGATAGAGAGGTTTAACACCAACTAAAATTAGAATAAAATTTTAAATAATGGAAAATGAGGATTTAAGCCTTAAGTTGCCCAGGAACCAGAGTCGAAGTGAATCAAAAAAATTGTCGAAAGGCCAGTGGTATTTTTGTAAATATAGGCACTTTCTGGAAAATTCACAGGAGGGCTTTTTTAAATAGAAAATTTGAGCTTTTCGGGGTTTTTAGAGACCCTAAAAACTATGGAAAACCCCATAATAGTTGAAACCCATTCATGTACATTTTTCAACGATAGTAAACTTGAACTTTGACAGATTCGTTCGAGAAAGTTTTAGCTCTGAATTAAGTGATTCCAAAAGTATTTTATACAATTGGGAACCTAAATTTTATGATGGAAAAGATGATTCTTAAAAAGGATCTAAAATGAAGCTAAAACGAAAATGCCAATTACAAGGGACATAAATAAAATTTTTCAAAACAATTCTCTTCCTTTTTGGCTTTATATTAGTTGTCCCATCTTGTGGCTTCTTCTCACCGACTTTGCATTGTCCAAACAGAGGGAAAGGCTGCCAAGAAAGAGACGCACAAGGAGAAGCACAAGAGAAAGGAGAAGAAAGCCAAGAAAGATAGGTAAATTCAAGGAATTTCATGACTTTCTCTTTTTTAAAGTTGTTCTCCTCTCTTTGCTCCATCTTCCTATGGTTTTGGATGCTTAAATGGTTCTATTTTGGCCTTAAATCAGAGGAGAACAGTTCGAAATTCAAGGAGAAGAATAAAGCAAGGGAAGAACCTCTTGGAAAGAGCTTGATTCAAGGTAATTTTCTTACAAGATGTTACTTCTTATCCTAGCTTCTTCTCCTATGTTTTGGCCTTATATAGAACCATGAGAGGGGGAGAGTTTCTGTTCTAAAACCAGTGAGAATTCATTAAATTAGGCTATGGGAACTTGGATTATGTAAAGAAATTGTAAGGAAACCTAATGAATTTTAAGTTTGGAAAGTGAAGAATTCATGAACACAATGGAAAAACTGATTTGCATGTGTAAGTATTTAATTGAGCTCCTAAGACCTCTAGGAAGCCTTCCAAGTGTGTCTCCCATCAAGAAAAAATCAAGAAGGCCATGAACACTTCTTCCCCCTCATGTCTTGGCCTAGGCTACTTGAATAGGTTAGGATGTGTTTTAATTTGTTCTAGCCTTGGTTTAGGACTTCATATGATAGTAGAAGGTAGGAAGAACCATTGGGAGAAATTTAGAAGTCATAGATTGGGAGATGAGGCCATGGCTTCCATAATGTGACCTTATGAAGCAACTTGTGTCTAGGCTTTTGTAAATGAATATTTAATGGCTCCAAGGACCTTAAATGAGGTCAAGAGGCCTAAAAATGAGAAGAGAATGGAGCCAAGAACTTGAATCATGATGGCTGCTTCAATAGGCCATTTATGGAACTATTATGTAACTTATGGAACCAAGTATGTTCTTAAGAGCAAATTGAATGCTTTGGCTTAGTTCAAGAATATAATTGAGTGTTATTCATGATGTTTAGGCAAAGGAAACCAAACCCCACCTAAGTGTTCTTGTGGAACTGAAAAAGGGAAGGAGTAAGGAAAAGTAAAGCTTGCATAGATAATAAGGTAGCTTTCTCTTTTTTCTCTCATACATGAGTGAATGTTTGTCTTATCTTTGAATGTATGTATGTATGTTTTGTGCCATGAAAAATGTTTTAGCAAGTGTTTAAATGCCATGATACCATGATGTTATATTATGCATTCAAATAATGTTTTGTATATTTGCCTTGGTTTGCTTGATTGTGGTGAAGCCAAAAACCTACTAGCCATGGTGAGGGTTGAGCCAAGAACCCTCAAGAATGGTTTAGAAAAAGTTTAGAGTCTCCTAAGAATAAGGCTTAGTTCAAAGCCTTTAAGAAAAAAGGTGAGGCAAGTCCAAAATCCTCAAAGAGAATGGGTGAGGCTAAATCACTTATTTGGCAAGCCTATGTATGTTTTGTATGACTCTTTGAATGCCAAGAATGCTTCTTGAATGATTATCTACTCTATGATGTTCATGTATGAATTGTTAGACATGGATTTGTATTCTTTATGTGTGATCAAAGGGAGAATAGCTATTGAGATTCCATGAATCTCACCCCTTTCCTTCTCCTATCTCATATGGCTTAGGTGGAACTCAAGAGCCAAGGAATGGAAGCAATGAAGTATGAATAGCATGGTTTTGACAATGATGCTGCTTATGTAATCTTAAAGTGTGTAGGAATGTCAAAATACTCATGTGCACATTATTTTTTAGTTGTAGACCAATGAGAAAATGCAATATTATATATGAATGTTGTATGAACTATATATGGCACAAAATCAATGCAAATGAGGAATCTTGACACTTGATAACATGTATGCATTAGTGTATCCTTGGATGTGGAATGATCAAAATGGGATGCATGAGGTTTGGGACTATTTGGGCAGTTCATATAAGTCATATTCATGCTTTTAAACTTGCCCAAGAGGAGCCAAACACAAGAGGAAGCCATTTGGACCAAGTTGGTGTCTTATAAGAGGCTAAATTGACCATAATAGTGAGCTATGGCACAAATAATCCAAATGAGCTCTTCTTAGCCTAAAATTTTTCATGCATCTACAGCTTGTTGAGATCTTTTTGGAAAGCTAAAGAAGGTAATATTTAGAGGTCTACATAATTTTTAGCGAATTTTTGAAGTTGGCTGAAATTTCAAAATTTGCTACTAGTACTGTTCATATAGTCCAAATTTTGATCTCTGTCATTCATGAGGAAAACAATATCCAATTGTTGTGACATTTTACAAGGAGAAACTAGACCTTCCCAGTGACCTGTACCAACTAGAAGCACCTCAATTGAACATATAGAGAGAGAGATATGAATTTTTGAAGTTGCTATTATATTCTAGGAGCACCTCCATACTCGTGTTACTATTTGATTAATTTTTAGGGTCTGAATGCTTTTGGATTGGTCTGGAACTATTTGTTCCCTCTAGTTAACATTTGTATCTTTCCAAATTGGTACAGAGTGCATGGATTAGATTTTTTTGAAATTAAATATGAATTTTCAAAGTTCATATTAGTAAGTTGTATCAGAATTCTAGATAGCTCGACCTCCTTGCCTATTTTTATATCGAGTGTTAGTCCAGATGAGATTTTTGTGGTTGGAAATTATTTTTAGTGTAAAGTTAACATACAGGGCTTTCTAAAAAGCTATGGTTTGCCTCATTTCTATTTTTTTAGATTTAATTATGATTTTTCAAAGTTATCTAAGAAATCTGCCACTATGGAACCCGAGGCAAAACGTGAGAATTTGTTATTTTTAGCTCTTGGTCCGTGGTTCATGTGAATTTTTGAGATGTTTATGGATTGTATGAATGAAAAATAATTAAATAATATTGTTAGGAAGTTTCCGGGATCCATAGATCAAAATTTAAATTTTTAATCTCGATGTAACGTAATTAAACTCATTATTTTTAAAGGATTCTCTTGAAATTCTCTTGATAACATGTGACATTCCCCTTGAATGAGTAAAGTGATGTTAAAAATAATATGGTGTGACATCTATCCCTTTTTTTTTCTTTTTCCCATGCTTTTCACGTGCTCAATTAGCTCATTTCTTTCTGTTGCTGTCCCACATGTTTTCCCATGTAAGCTTCTGCATGTGTATTCCTTTAATTATCACGTGAATCTCCTCCGTGTTGCCTTACGTGTTTGAGCTTGTTTTCATGTGTTCTTTTCCTCCCATTCCACGTTAGAATCTGTGCATCTAAGTTATGCCTATATGTTGATGCTTCCACATGAACAGAACCGTGTGTACTTCTCTCTTTTTTCTTGCTGAATGGACGTGTTTCCACGTTAGCTTCCTCTGAAAAGCATGCTCTATTTCACGTTATGTGTGTTGCTTGCTTGCTCAGCCTCTAGCTCGCTCAACTCGTGTTATCTACGTGTGCATGATTAGTGAGCTAATTGTGATGAAGCTGCAACGTGAAGACGTGGCTCCATGCTTCTTCTCTCATACTCTTCCACGTAATAACCTGGACTCGTGCTTCTTCCTTCTCCTCCCTCCAAACCAGTAGCTCCTCTTCCTCTTTCCTATTCATTCCCATGTGGCTTCCTTTGATTCTCAGCTCCCTTGTCCCTCTTCTTTGCATGTGTGTGTAACCCGTGGAATGGATGAATGATTACGTGTAAGCGTGTTCATGTGAGCTGCATGAGTGAATGTGGAAGAGTGCTGAGTTTGAACCTGGACGTCCCCATATGTGTGATCACAAAGATGGAATGCCTCATGCTCGTGACGTGAACTCGTGAGAATGGAGTGGGTGATGCTTCATTTTTATGTGTGGTTATGTGGAAAGACCCACGAACATGGAATGCATGAGAGCTCGTGATTTGGTGCATTGTGTGTGTTTATGGGGTGAGCTGGAATGTATGACTTGGATGAATGATGCATGAACCCGTGGCTGCTGCATCTACATAGGATAGCTGCATGGAGGAACCCGTATGTGGATGCATGTATGGAGTGTGATGCTATGGATGATGGGAGTGTGGATGATGAGTGAAAGCCAACGTGTTTGTGTGTGAAGCTTCAAGTGGGTGATGTGTTAGTGAAGTGTGCTGGAGGTTGCATTTAACTCGTGGATTCTTGTTCCTTCTCCTCCTCATTCCCACATGAGCTCATCTGTGTCTCATTGTGAGAGAGTGGCGTTGCAAGTGTATGAGTGAATGCAAAGCTCCCAGCCCGTGAGTGAGTGAAGTGTGTAACGTGAATGAACCAGTGCTGGACGTGTATGTAAATGGAAAGAGCATGTGAAACGTGGATGAGTGCATGAATGTGAGTAAGTGAATGGAAAAGCTCCCTCATTCATCCAGCTATGCCCGAGGGAAGTGCAGCGTATATGAGTGAGCTGTGCAATGAATGTGAAAGTCATCCACATGTGTATGAAGTGATAACGTGGAAGAGAGCCTCCAGCCCATGTGAGGTCCATCCAATCCATGCTCATATGATTGTGTGAATGATCTATGAAAGGGAATGTAATGATTCTGCCAGCTACACCACGTGCCTGAGTTTGTACCTACATGCATGTGGCTTTAAGAGAATGCCATGTAAATTCAGAACTTGGAGCTTTCCTTTTTCATCCCCCACGTGAGAGTCATGTGTGTATATGAAGCTGTTTTTGTGTCTCCCTTCATGAAATTCCCTAAAAATAAAATAAAATAAAATAAATGACCCATGAAATAAAATAGTCATCTAGAAAATAAAACCATTAAAATATCCAAATTATTTAACAAAATTTCAAAAGATGAGAATTTATTTCCTAAACTAAATAACATCCACTAAAGCTCAAAGTGCATCAATTCATTAATAAAAGGTCCAAAATTAGTGGTTCAAAATATAAAAAATATGTGAACTATCATCTAGCCTCACCCAATTATTTAGGACTTTTAGATTAGCCTCACCTATTTTAGAAACTTTTGATTTAGCCTCACTTATTCCATAAGACTTTTAGCCTTATCTCACCCTTAATTAAGGGCTTTTAGCACATCCTTACCCATCAAGAGCCATACACTTTCCAAAAGCATTCTAAGAACCGTAATGATATCATATCATCAAACCAATAGCAATAGGCATAACTCATGATTCAAATACACATACAAGCAATTAATGGCAATTAAACAACCAAGATAAGCATATAAGAATGGATGAAGAGCTACCTTTCTCAAGAATGCACAAAGTTCTTCCTTAGTTTCTAACTCCTCTTCTCGACCTCACACACATACATGGGAGAGGTTTTGATTTGCTTGGCCTACACATAAAGATATCAATGGAACCATCTCTGGCCTTACACAAGTCTTATACAAGCTAGTTCTAGTTTTAGGCTTCCATATGGCTCAATATTGTAGCATAATGAAGCAACTCATATCATTCATCATCTTGGCTTCAATTTTTCACTCAATCTAAGTCACATAACTCCATTCAAATTCATTAAAGTCATCACAACCTCAAATCAAGGAGCCTAATACCAAGTTGCTTCTTTATGCATAATGGAACCCTAAACTTTTAACTTGCAAAATATAGTTCCTAAATTCAAACCAATAGTTTTTTTTTATGTTTATAATTCATATCTAGACCATTTCTATCCTTGGAATCAAAGAAAACTCTCCTTAGGTACTTGGGTTACAGCTTGGCCAAGACACACACAAGTATGGCCACCAATGGAGTTTCATTCATTTCTCTTGGAAATTTGGCATCCACAAAGTTTCCTGTGTCTCTCAAGAACTCAAATATGCTCTTACATAAGTTAAATTATCATTAGAAAGCTCTATAAATCCCTAGATGTAATTAATACCATAATTTCCATAACATACTATCCATAGCTTCTTTTTTAGTTCTATTTGTTCCATATGATTCTCCATGCTTAAAAACCCCCATTTTCTATCAAGTTTGGACCAAAACCAAACTCCCTACATGGCAACCTAGGTCTAGCCAAAACACACACAAAAGAAAAACCTAAGGAAAAGCAAGTTTGGCCATGGTTTCATACCTTTTCTTAAAGCTTGATAAGTGAGCTTTCTTAAGCTTCCAAAGTTTTCTCCAAACTCTTTCTTCCCTCTACTGGTAACAACCCCAATATTAAATTACAATGATTAGGCTTAATTAAGTGGTTAATAATCATAAATCAAGGCCTACATTCAATACAATTAATTACATTAGGAAAAAGTGAAAAAATTTGAACCTTGATATCATTAAGGTTCTTAGCTAAGCAACCATAATTAATTGAATCCACAAGTGATTATAATTATTAATTAAAATCTTTGATTCATCTTACTATTGATTTCAACTCCCAAAATTCTCTTATAAATATTCCTAAGTCATTTCATAACATTATCATAATAAATCTCGAGGTTTCTAAGTCAAAAATAGGAGTTTGGAAACCATTGCCACGACTTGGACCTTCCTTGCTATGGCAAAGTTAGTTACTAGAACCTAAAAACCAACCTTAAGGACTCATGTCACGACTTGGTATACCCGCGTTGTGACGTAAGTACTCTAGGGAACTATTATTCACTATTTCGAGACGCGGGAAGTTAGAGCCTCGCTGCGGCAAGCCTATGTGGCACCACAGCAGGAGAGCATCCTGGAACCTACTATAGAAAATTTCACAATCCACGTAGCGGTGAAAGTAGCTACTGGAACCCAAAAATTTTCCTCCCTCGATTCTCGCTGGGACTTGATCCTCTTGCGCCACAGACTGACTTCCTTGACTTACGCTACAGCGAGGTTGCTCTTTGTCACTCTCCCAGCAAGGTCACTCTTTGTCATTCTCCTTGGGTGAATTTTTTACCTTGCACTGCAGCGAGACATCCAGCACCGCTACACTCCTTGCTTCTAACTAACTCTTGGCTGCAAATCAACTATTCCTAGCCATGGTGTGACCCTCTTCTACACTTATACCTCCTTAATTCCATCCCATTAACTTCAGCTCTCCCTCTAGCAATACTCTAAGGCCACTCTACCTTAATTTGTAGAGCTCTAATGGCATTCATCTATCTAATATGCTCAGTATGTCTATCATTGCCAAGGCAAATCCTAGGTGTTCATTCTTGCTTTTCTACTATCATACATCAACAATTTATATATATCAATGACAGCAAGGATTCATAACTACTAACATTATCATCCAAATATAAATTCTAATATAAGCTTAATGCATTACTAGTCTAAGTCAACAATTAAGACATCACATGATTACATTCTTAGATAATAGACCATATCTTAGAATCAACAAGGTTCTATATTAGATATATAAGTGCATACATGAAATTCCAAGTTATAAAGAGTCTAACTTCCTATTACTTATATCATTATTTACCAAAACACAAAACACCTACACTTGGCAACATAATTATATGATGATGATGCTATATAAAAGAATAATAAAAATTAGCATCTATCTTAGATTAGATCCATCCAAATGCAGAATTTTTCACGCATGGTCTTAGCTCATGGATGTTCATCCACTTGCTTCCTTTTATCCTTACCCAAAGGACCTTCACCTGAAATAGTCAGTCCATGAAATGAGATGAAATGAAAATCTTAGTAACCAAAGGCAAATTTTATTCATATATTCTAATTTAATTAACATATATACAATTAATCATATAAGCATCAGAAATAATAATCATATTAGCAAATGAAACAATTAGGCTATCAATGACTACGATCCCATACTAGTAATCACATTTCATATGTTAAAGGCCATTAGCACCAGGAGAGGCCCATCCATGGCACCAATTCCCCAATGATCAAAACCTAGGCTCAGTGTATACAAAGGTCTGATTATAACCTAGTGCTCGATTGAAGCACAATGCACGGGTGGTAGCCGCACCACAACTCCACCATAGACTTACAAGGTCCAATCACAATATATCAGATAGCTAACTATTTATTTAGCATTCAAAATTATACATGTGTAGTAGATATAGAATTAAAGTACATATATGCATGGAATTAACATTAACCCTAGTTACCTCACTTGTAGATAATTCTTTAAGAGCCAACCACAATGCTACTTTAGCCTATGAACACAAAACTAGACTATTACTATTCTTAATCATCATTTATAGCAACAAACCTAATACTCAAAGAATTAAACCACAAAAGACTACCTAGAGAAAACTTACCTAGCCACTACAAGAGCCAAATTCGGATTTGTTTGTTCCTATACTAATAACCTCAGAATAACACTCTAAATTCTGGGCAAATTTGCACAAAATCACCACTCTTTCATAAATCAGCTATAGGGATCCTAAACTAACAGAAAATGCATCAAAGTGAGAAGTTTATACTTACCCAATATCCCTTCTAGTCTCAATCTCTGAAAATTCTCTAAGAAAAGACCAAATAACCTATATTAGATTTGAGATGTGGGTGAAAATGCTTCAAATAAAAAACTAATTAAGTCAAATTGAAGAGAAGAGGAAAGGGTCAAGTTATATAACAACTACCTTGACTGATTTTGACTTTAGAAGTGGGAAATGGTGAATTTATGCCAAGAACCTTAGCCTCCATCTTAAACCCCTGAAAATGCTTTGTGTCTCTTATATTTCTAAATTCAAGTGAATCACAAGGAGTTTCTCTTAGGGTTTAAATGAGAAATGGGCTGACCCATCAATTAGGGCTCCTTCTTAATTGCTAGGCCTTAGTTTGATGAATTGGGCTACAGAACTTCTAGGATTTTTAATGGGGTTCCGGGCTTCTAACTCACTAAACCAAATTGGGTCATGGCTAAGTAGTCTCTCTTGAGCTAAGTCTTACAATAGGAAGTTAAGTCTACTAAAAAATATAATTAGGCCTCTGTTAATGTTTATCCATGACATACTTAAATTAATTATGAGCCTAAATTGAGTTTCTAACCCAATTGAATCTTTAAACCTACATTAACAACTTATTTCCTCCATAAGTTCCATTTCCCCTTTCCACTTAATTAGCTTTACTAATTACCTAGATTAATTCCCTAATCATCATAATTAGTCTTAATTAATTTTGGGGTGTTACAAAACCAACCATAAATCACTACCATTTAGAACATTAAAACCATGAGAAGAGAAAGGAGAAAGAGGAGAAGAACATTAGTGAAGGAAAGAGCATAAAAAAGTAGCTAAATCTTACCCTTTCAAGCTTATTTTCTTCCTTATTTCTTCCTCTTCTTGTACACCACTTGAAGATGGGTTAGGTTCTATTTTAGGCCAGATGAGAGTTGTCATACCTAGCTTTTAGTGACTCATTCATATCAAGCATGAAGCTTTCCATAACATTTACATCCATTCTCATGCTTTCCAACACTAAAGTCGGGCTATTTACGAGTCATTTTAAACCATAGTGGTCCAAACATGATTCATTCTCTTTCTTAATTCATTTTCATCATAAACGAGTTTTTTCATACCCATTTTATGGTACCTAACTCTTGGAACACCGTAAAACTCTATTTGACCCATGATGATAGCATAAGCCCAAAATTTGTACTATCTTTAAAAATTCATAACTTAGGCTATACAACTCCAAATCATGCAAATTAAGTGACTATAGAAACCTTAGGATGTGAACTACATGATGTAAAAATTTAAGTGAAATTGAGTTCATTTTCCTTAATAACTTTGGACAAAATGGGAGGCATATGACAAATCTGAAACTTTAAAAATATATATCTTGAGCTACATAACTCCAAATTGGGTGATCTCAGTGGCCATGAAAAGCTTATAATGCCAACTATATACTGGTAAAATTTCATTAGAATTAGACTTCATTTGACTCAAAAAGACACGAAATATCACAGCTGTGTACAGTGAACAGTACCATGACCATTTTAAAAATTTTGCACATTTCAAAAATTCGTAAAATATTTTGTACAACTCCAAAAATTATGGTTCTTAGCTTAACAAAAATCTATAAAAGGAGTCTAAATGCATTCCAAATCTTAGACTCAAACTAGATCATTTAAGCTACTTTTGACATAAGAGTTGTTTATGGAACTTTTAAGACCAACATTAGTTCCAATTTGGACTATTTGAGATCCAATTAGTTTTCTTCCACTTTGAGCACATTTCTTTCTTCCTAAATAACATTTCTAATCATTCCATATCATGCCAAAATGGTTGGATAAAGATTTGGCTCTTTATTACCCAAGATTACATGTATGCCTCATGTCATCTCATACATCAAATACCACCACAATGCATGTACATTGCCCAAGATGGTTATACTTAGCTATCCTCATACTTTTACACATGGTTGCATCATTAAATATAAAGTAACATGATCATATACATCATAGGTCTATCACTATACATATAAAACATCATTTACATACATATGTCAAAAATTGGTACAACATAGGGTCTTAATATATTATTTCCTAATATCTATTGCTTTTCATGATTTTGGCCTTGACTTGATAAACCTAAAATGGTTAGTGGGAACATAAGGATGAGATTCAAGAAAATCTCAGTAACTAATCTCAACCAATTCAATACATACAAGAATGCCATCAATATAATGCCATGCCATGTAGTGTAAGAATACAATGCTTATACCTCATATGAATCAAATGCATCATAAAACATAAAATCTCATTCACACATAAGTCATGGCATTATCATAAACTTTCTAGGTGTCATACCTCACTATATAACGCTTTTCCTACTACTAATATGTCATATAGAACTTAGAAGAGTCAATGAAAACCTGAATTGATTAAAAATTTTTCTTTTAAAAACTTCCTTGTATAATTTTACTATTCATTTGGTCATTTCTGAAATTTTAACCAACTTTAAAAATACATAATTAATTATGAAAAAAATTATATAAGGTTAGTTCAAGGCTCTAATTCAAGCTTTCTAAGTCTTTTACAAGGGAAAAATTAACTTAGCGAAATACATATTAATTCATATAAAATGGTCCCTAAAAAAATTAGACGATTTTACCCCTCATTTGTCATATTATTATTATTTTGCCATTATATAAGCACATGCATCTTAGCATTTTAGGCATGCTAGTCATATTCTTTTTACTTAAGGGGTAAGTATATACATGGCTTTCTGTTACATACCCTATTACCATACAGTATCACAACATAACTCATACATGCAATAATCCAAAATATTTAATTACATGACAAAATATGATTCATAAAAGTAAGGTTCTCGATTTATGCCTCCACACCCTTTTCCCTTTCTTTGCTTAAACTCAAACCTAGCATGGGTTATATTTAGGGTGAGGTTATGAAATCTCAGTAGTAGTAAACTAATCTTATTCACAGGTAAGCATGTAAGTACATAACATAATGCCAATCAAGATGCCATACACCACATAGTAATGCAAGGAATTTCATACAAGGCCGAGCACAATCCAAGTGTACATGCCTCATCTTATAGCATAAATGACACTTGATATAGCATAACACTCATCATTATACAAACATACAAGTTTAAAGAAAGAGAAAGGAAAACTATTATCTTAGCAAATTTTGCTTCTCAAGCCTTAGAACTCGGTCCACTTGTTCTTGGAGTTTCCAAACAATTATCAAACCCTATAATTATAATGATAATTCATTATAATCATCAAATAAACCTTACATCCTTAAAATTGCTTAAATCCCCTTAATTCCTTTATTCTAACAAAAAGTTGACTTTTAGGCTCAACTTTGACTTTTTATTTACAAGCCCTAAAATCATTTTTGGACTCTCCCCCCTCTCTTAATTTGGACATGCCAAACTCATGCATAAACTTAGATTTTGGAAAAAAAAACACTCCTTCTATGAGAAATGTGTTTTGGTCAACACTTTACATAGTTAAAGGGGTAAACTTTGACTTTTATTCTAGGCCTTTTATCATCATTCTAAGGGCACTTCTTAAAGTTATATGACCCTTTTAAACTCATTGGAACCATTGAAATTGAAAAAATCTGACTCCCTCCTTTCCAAACCACTATAGGCAAATAGTGTGTATTTCTTAGCCAAAAAATTTAGTGATTTTATTCCATAAGTTTTGGGGGCTTTTCTATAGGTATTCCTAGCTAAAAACACCCTTTTGAATCTATTGAAATGCTTAAAATTATCAAATTCCAGCCCCAACAACATGTTCTGGTCATAACAGAATCTAGCTCCATTTTAGGCTCAAAATTAAGTTTCTTTGGTTCTAAAAATTCCATAACCTCTTCTTTTACATTTTAAGACCTAAAATTTGGTATACATGACTCTAGGACATTAAGAAAACACCATAAAAATTTTGAGGAAATTCGGACAGCATCTCCCCATAAATTCCATTTTCCCAAAAATTATAATATTTGTGTTTTCCAAAGTTTTAGCAGATAACAACAATGATTAAGCTCGTATGGCCTTTATATTCAACATATAAACTCCATTCATATGGCCTTCATATTCAACATATAAACTCCATTTATAATCATCCTCATACTATCCAAGAGTGACCCATAACTAGGGTTTAACAAAACTTACTTAAACCATGTGATTTTCGAGTGCAAAGTGGAGAAAACCTTCTCTTTAAGCTTAATCCTTCCTTCCTTTGCTTTTCTCACACTAAAGTCCCTTCTTTCCCACTTGGACCAGCATGCCACCTTGAATAAAGGATGAAGATGCAGCTTCCCTTTGGAGAAAATGATTGGAGGATGGAGAAGATGAAGAAATTCGGTGAAGAATGGTGGTATTTTTACTTGATTTCACTTCCTCTTCCACTTTTCCTCCCTTGCTCTCTCTTCACATTTTTCTTTCTCTTTTTCTTGTGTGCTGCATGAATATGGCTGAATGGAGAGGAGGAAGATGAACTTAAATGATGTTAAGTGTTCATACAAAATTTGGGCCCTTGGATCAACCTTTTCAAAATCAAATCTTAACCTTCCATTCTTTTTCTTTTTATTTTCTAATTTCATGACTAAATATCTCCTTCACAAAATTTCTTAGCCACACACTTGGATATTCATTCTTGGCCCTTAAGTTATGATGATTTGATGGTTAGTAACCATGGTTAATTTTTTTTTTAACTCAACCATGATCAATTTCTAACCTAACCATGGCTAACCCTTTAAACTAACCCAAAAATCATTTCTTGTCTTTCCTTTTTATTTTATATTTATATTTGGGCTTTATCTTTTCTAAAACCCTAATTATACCTTCTTTTCTCTTATTAGACCTTTAGAATCAGCTAGCGAGCCTTACAGTAGTCCAAAATCAGTGTCCGAGCCCGATTAAGATTTTACAGTACAATGTATATCTTTAGACTTTCTAAAATTTTATAAATATTATTTTCTTTAATTTTTGGCCATATTGAGCCTCAAACATGGATCAAGGGCCCTCAACCTCGATCTTCGTAAATGTTCGAGTCTTTAGGCGTAATTTTCACCATTCTATATTATATTGTACCCTAAAATTTTTATTATTACAATTTAGTTCTTGAAACTCTTTTAGGGTTTTCTAGCCCTTTAGCTATTCCTATTTCCATGGGTGTTATGACTTTCTCTTTCCATTTTGCTCATGGCTACTGATCAAGCTAACCGGATCCTACCCGGCCATCTAGACAACTTGGCGTCATCGAATCTGTCTCACCAAATAGAGTTTAACTGTGGGTCACAGATTTCTAAAATTCCTACTCGATTTTTTGATATTTGTACCTAAAGTCGTGAATAGGGAGTTAAATCAAGGTTCCCCAAACTTTCAAGCAATCTTTACATTTTACCTAGCTCATAACTTTTCTTTGCGCTTTAGTCCCTAGCTCCTTTATACTTAGTCTTTGAGACTCTTCGGGACCTTTTTTCTAATCTTATTTTCTCTATTTTGGCCCTATCATCTTGGTCTTAAACCTCTCTCTTTTTTTTTGTACTGGCCTTATTTTTACTATTTTTAGCCTTATTTAACTAATTTTTAACCCAAAAAAAAATGACAAATGCTACACTAAGCTCAACTCTTCTAAACTCAGGGGCCAAGGAAGAGCTATTGCACTCAATTCCATGCCTTAAGGGAGCTAGGAGCCATCTCATTATCTTTCATATATACATAGCATTTATATAGTTCATATGGAAAACATAATGAATCATTTCTCATGAAAACATCAAGCAACAACACACAAGCATTTCAACTCATTCAAGTACTCAAATGTATGTAAAAAGGGAGATAAAGCTACCTTGTGATTCTAAAAACTTGGATGTACCATAATCCCATTTATTGGCTTTCTTTTTCTTTACTTTCCTTGGCTTAGCACCTATAAGTGAGTGAGTTTGGGTTAGCTTGACCTACATATGACAATTACACGACAAATTAAATCCATGGAACTCATTCTAGGTTTCATATTTCTTACTTAATCTCATTAGGACTCAAAGTGTCAATTATGATTAATTTAGGCCTATTATGAAGCATCCTTTGGTTCTTTCTTTTTTAAACCTAAACTCTTGCATTCTACAAGTCTTATAACTTTTAAGAAACTCATTTGAATCACTACATGCTTAGTTAGAAGGGTTTAAACTAACTTACTTCATTAACCGCATTTAGGTCCTTAAAATTTCAAGTTTCATTCTAAGCCTCCTAAATTCAATCTAATACTTCTATAATTATTTATTCATCACATCTAAGTTTCTAAATTCTTTAAAACTCAAAGAAATACTCCCTAGGTAGCTCATTGTCACTTGTCCAAACCTATACCCCTTTAGGAAGATATATGGAGTATGTTTGCTTTTCCTTGGGAATTTGATACATACGCTTGTTCCTTGGTTTCTATAGAGTCTAGACATGATTAAATATGGCTTGGGTTATCCTCTTAAAGCTCCAAAATTCTCAAGGTGTAATTGAAACCTTAACTTTCATATCTTATTTCCAAATACTCCTAAATTCACAATATTCATAGAGATGTTGTAACACCCCATAATTAATTAAGGTATTAATCATGGATTAGACTAATTAGGAATAATTGAAAAGGGATAATTGGATAAATTAAGTGGATGGAGTTTTTAGAGAGATAAATTATTAAAATGGGTTTGAGATTTAATTAGGATAGAAATTCTATCTAGGCTTAAATTAATGGATTATGAGAAGAGGCTAATGGAAGCCCAATGGGTTAGGTGCAGACCCAACCCAATTTAGTGTGATGGAGGCCCAAAATGCACCTTGTATAGACTCTTTTAAGTGGCCCAATAACCCTTGTGCAAACCCACATTCTTGAGCTCTTCAAACTTGGCCCAAACTTAATTAAACTTCAGCAACCCAATGTATAAAAGCTTGCCCAACAAAATTCTGTAGCCCAACACTCTAAAAAATGGCCCAACAAGCAAAAACTTGAAGCCCATTAAGAGATGGATCTTGGAGCAACCCATGACCCACATTTGACCCAACTTAAATCCAACTAAAACCCTAATACACCAGCCTCTCCCTCACACTTGCTGAAACACAAAACATAAAGAGAAAATTCGGAGCTTGGAGAGGAGGCTAGGGTTGGGGGCACTAATTCTGCATTTTCTCATATTTAAAGCAAGATTCAGCCAAGGTAATAGTTATACAACTTAATCTCCTCATCTTCCTCTTTAATTTGGTCTAATTAGTTTTTCATTTGGAGCATTTTCACTCTATCCAAAATCTAAAATGTGGGAATTTGGGAATTTTCTTGGTAAAATTCGTAGGTTGAGGTTATGGCTGACCTTGGGTGAGTTTAAACCCTCCATTATGATGCTTCATTTGTTAATTTGAGACCCCCATAGCTGAATTATAAAATGGGTATTAATTTTATACGAATTTTCTTAGGATTATGGGTGGAATATTGAGTTTTCTGGTGGAAGACAATTTAATCTGAATTTGGGACTTACAGTGGCTGAGTAAGTGATTCTTAGGTAGTCATTAGCATCTTAAATTCTTTGGGTATTGATTGTAACTGTTAATGATGAATTAGAGTAGTAATTCTATGATGCTATGGTTATAGGAGGATTTCTGCACCATTGGTGACTGTTGCAAGTGTCTACAAGTGAGATAACCGGGTTTATATCAATTCCATGTATATATTTGATTTAATTTCATTTGTTCCTGTATATGATTGATTGAAAATGTTGAATGAATTGATTGGCTATCTGTTGGATTGTGAGTGGACCTTGTGAGTCCATGGTGGAGCTGTGGTGCGGCTGCCACCCATGCATGTGCTTCGATTGAGCACCGGGTTATGATCAAACCCAGATGCACTGAGCCCCGGTTATGCTCAATAGGGAGTAGGTGCCGTGGACGGGCCTCTCCCGGTGTTAATGGCCTTTAACATGTGATAATATGATTGCTAGTATGGGATAGTGATCATGATAGCCTAATTGCTTCATTTGCTGATATGATGGATATGATTTTGATTCATGCTTATATGCTAATTAAATTGGATATATGATGGAATTGCCTTGGTTACTGAGATTTATATCTTACCCCATTTTATGGGATTAATATTTCAGGTGAAAGTTCCTCGGGTAAGGATAAGGGTAAGTAAGTGGATGAACATCCATGAGCTGAGGCCGGGTGTAGGGAGCTACACTTGGTCTAAGCAGAATAGGGTAGATGCAATTTTGTTATTAGTTTACATAGCATCATCATGTAATCATATTGCCAAGTGTAGGCGTTTATATTTTGTTTGATTGAAATGTAACCGTTAAGGATTCAAGTCTCATTATAGTTGAATATTAATGTATGAACTTATAGCATTATATATTGGTAGTTTTGCTTAAATTGTGATATGGATCACTATATGGGAATCATAGTCATATGATGCCTTGGATGTAAGCTATTGTTGAATGGAATCTCTATAGAATTTGCATGGGATGTAAATTACAGCTAATGCATGTGATCTTGCTGTCATATATTCTTAAATTTGCTTATATGAGCTAGTGGAACAAGTAGGAAGTAGTGTTTAAGTTTCGCAATGGTAATGGATGGATTGATGGGTAAATAGGGTAGATAAACACCATTAGGACCACATAAAACAAGGGTAGGTGGACCTAGAGTGTTTCTAAGATGAAATTTGGAGTGTAGAGGGCGAAATTTGGGTAATATGGTCACAGGAGGGAGTTCCGCCTGGCTAAGAAGGCTTCGCCACGGCCAAAGGAGAGACAGAGCCGAAAGGTGCTGTGGCATAACCAATCCCGCCGCGGCGCAAAGTGAAAAAAATCGCCCAGGAGGGTAACAGAACCAAAACTCACTGCAGCGCATTATGTCCTGCCGTGGCGCGAGTCGAGAAAATTAAATAAGGGTTGGACAGAAGCAAAACTCACCGTGGCGCGAATATATTGCGCCGAGGCAAGAATCCTGGGAGTTGAGAGCAATAGTTTCAGGAGGCGTTCCGCCACGGCGCCACATAGGTTGGCCGCGGTGAGATATGTTAAATTTGTCCAATGATTCCAGAGAGTAACTTGGCCACGGCAGGGAAGGTTTAGGCCGCGGCGTAAGTCCCCAACCTACTCTTTTGAACTTAGAAACCCCAATTTCTCCATCGGTAATGGTATGAAATGATATAGGAGTACTTGTGGAAGGTCATTGGGTATTGAAACTAATGAATGGTTGGATCATAAACCCCTTAGGGTAGAAGGATTCCTTTTATGCAAATTTTGATTTGTGTGGTGGTAGGATGATGACCCTAACATCAAGGTTTAAATTTTTCCTATATTTTCACCATGTGATAGATTGTAACCACTCAAACCTTGATAATTAATTATTAATCGTACATTTAACCATAATTACAATGATTAGAAGGTAGGGTTGTCACAGATGTAGACCTCTAATCTCTTTAGGAAAGACTTTTAGGAATTCCGTTATCTCTTTTGTTTCTTCTTTTACTTTTTCTTGTACAGAAAAAAAAAAAACTAGAAAACCTTGGTAACCATGTTCCAAAGATCTCTCAACCAGGTAGTAGTAAAAAATGATAGCTCAATCCTAGTCTTAGGGATGGTTCCATAATCAAGCAATGTAATACATTTATTTTGGCAATCAAGAAGAGCATTATTCGCTAACATCCAATTCATACCAACAATCAAATCAATATCAATAAAAGGCATGCAAATCAAGTCAAGTGTGGCAAAATAATGATTAAACTGGACTACACAGTCTAAGCAAACATGAAAGGTAACAACTTTATTTCTTGCAAGGGGTGGAAACTGTAACATCTGATTTTCTGAAAATCCAAGAAAACGTAAGGAAATGCGAGAAACGTAACATATGGTTTCTCCATCAACATACGAAATCTACCGGATATGAAAGGAAGTCCACCAAATAGAATAAATTGAGATCTAATAAAATTAGAATAATATTCTAGACCATAAATAATAATGAGTCAAGGCCAGAGGTGCCCTAAAATTGGGGCTAAAATAGATGAAAAACAAGAGATCAGAAAAAGGTCACGAAGAGCCTCCAAAGTCAAGTATGAAAGAGCCAGGGACTAAAGTGCAAATAAAAGTTATATGCCAGGCAAAATGTATAAATTGCCATAAAGTTCAGGGAACCCTAGTTTTACCCTCCATTCGTGGCTTTAAGCACAAATATCAAAAAATCGGGCAAGAATCTCAAAAATTCATGACCCACGATTAAACTCAGTTTGATGAGACGAGTCTAATGATACCAAGTTGTCCGGATGGCCAAGCGGGATTCGGTCTGAGATCTGGTTAGCCCGATCAATAGCCATGAGCAAAATAAAAAAAGGAAGTTGTAACAATTATAGAAATAAAAATAGCTAAAGGGCTAAGAAACCCTGAAGGAGTTTCAAGGACAGAATTACAGTAAAAGAAAAGTTTATAGCACAATCATAATATAAAACGATAAAAATTACATCTATAGACCTAGGTGTCCTATTGACACTAAAATTTGTGAGGATTGTTGTGACAACCCTATCTTCTAATCATTGTAATTATGGTTAAATATACAATTAATAATTAATGATCAAGGTTTAGAGTCGTTACAATTTATCACATTATGAAAATATGGGGAAATTTGAACCTTGATTTTAGGGTCATCACTATACAACCACAAACAAAACAAAAATGTATAAAAGACATCATACTACCATGAGGGGTTTATGATTCATCTATCCATCAGTTTCAACACACAATAACCTCCCACAAGTATTCCTATATCATTTCCTAGCATTATCATTAAAGAAACTGGGGTTTCTAGACTAAAGGTAGGAGTTTGGGGTCTTACGCTGTGACCCAAACCATTCGTGCCGCGGCTAAGTTAGGTACTGGAATCATTGGGCAACTTTCACAAATTTTGCCGCGGCGAGTTAGACCATCGCTGCGGCCGGCCTACATGGCGCTGCAGCGGAAATACCTCCTAGAGCTACTGTTTCAAATCCCATAATCCTCGCCTCGGCCGAACACCTTTGAACTCGGCGAGATTCACTACTGTACATTCCTCATTTTGTTCCCTCGACCAGTGCCATGACGGTACATGTTACGCTGCGGTGAGGTTTCATTCTGTTACCCTTCTGGGCGATTTTTTTCACTTTGAGCCGCGGCGAGATTCCTCACGTCGCAACATTCCTTGCCACTGTTACTCTCTAGGAAAATTTTATTCGCTTGCACCGCAGTGAGATTACTCATGCCGTGGCACCCCTCTGTTCTGTCACTCATTTGGCCGAGGCGAAGCCTTCTTGGCTGCGGCGTGACTCCTTCCTATAGCTACATCTCCCAAATTTTGTCTCCTACACTCCAATTCTCATCGTAGGAATACCCTAGGACCAATCCTACTCATTTTATGTGACTCTAATGGTATTTATCTACCATATTCATCCAGCTATTCTACCATTACCAATGCAAAACTTAAATGTAAATTTCCACTTCTCCAACTACCCTATTCCAGCAAGGCCATAGAGTAATAACAATAAGAATTCATGCACTATTGGAAATTAACATTCGATATACATTCCGTTAGAGGTGTTATACATCAATGGTTCATATCAATATCTAATATATCACATAATTATATTTCCAACAGTATACCATACCATAAGTTCAGTAAAATTCATACGTCAAGTTTATGGGTTCATACATCTGATATCAAGCTAAGATGAGGTCTAACTCCTTAATGAATACATCCTAGGTAATCAAAATATAAGAGCCTACATTGGCAACATGAATACATGATGATGCTATACAAAGGATTACAAAATTTAGCATTTATACTAAATAAGTCAGCCCAAGTACATTCTCCCCATATGTTGGAGCTCATGGATTTTCATCCACTTGCTTCACCTTATCCTTACCCGAAGAACCTTCACCTGAAATATTAATCCCATAAAATGGGGTGAGATATAAATCTCAGTAACCAAGGCAATTCCATCATATATTCCAGTTTAATTAGCATATAAGCATGATTTCACATAAGCATCGAAAAAATACCAGTCATACCAATAAATGAAGCAATTAGGCTATCATGATTACCATCTCATACTAGCAATCATATTTTCACATGTTAAAGGCCATTAACACTGAGAGAGGCCCGTCCACGGCACCTACTCCCCTTTGAGCACAATTAGGGCTCAGTGCATCTGAAGTTTGATCATAACCTGGTGCCCGATCGAAGCACATGCACGGGTGGCAGCCGCACCACAGCTCCACCATGGACTCACAAGGTCCAATACAATACAATAGATAGCCAATCAATTCATTCAACATTTCAAATCATTCATGTACAGCAAATGTGAAATTAAAATAGATATATGTATGGAATTAATACGAACCCAATTACCTCACTTGTAGACAATTGCAACAGCCACCAATGATTCAAAATCTCCCTATAATCATAGCATCAGATAATTACTACTTTAATTCATCATTAATAGTTGCAACAAGTACCTAAAGAATTTAAAATGCTAATAACTATCTAGGGATCACTTACCTAACCACTACAAGTCTCAAATTTGGATTTATGTGTCCTCTACTAGAAACCTTAATGTTTCATCCAAAATCCTAAGCAAATTCATACAAAATTAATACCCATATTATAATCAAGTCATTAAGGTCTCAAATTAGCAGAATTACCTCAAAACGAAGAGTTCATATCTATTTAATGATAGCCCTAGCCTCAACCTACGAATTTCATCAAGAAAATCCCAAACACCCACATTTCAAATTTTGGGTATGGTGAAAATACTCCAAATGAAAAACTAATCAGACCAAAATGGAGAGAAAGATGAGAGGATTAAGTTATATAACTATTACTTTGGCTGAATTTTGCTCTAAATGTGAGAAAATGTGGATTTATGCCAAGAACTCTAACCTCCCCTTTGGACCTCTGATTTTCTCCTTTGTGTTTTAGAAAAATGAGATAGTGGCTAAAGCATTTAGGGTTTTAGTTAGGTTTAAGTTAGGTCAAATATGGGTCATGGGTTTCTCCAAGGTCCAACTCCTAATGGGCTCAGATTTTACTTTGTTGGGCCAGTTTTTAAGTTGTTGGGCTGCAGAATTCTGTTAGGCTAGACCTAGTTTTAGGATCTCTATTGTTTTGGGTCTGTACAAGGTTTATTGGTCCAATTATAAGAGTCTATACAAGGTGGATCTTAGGCCTCTATCACATTGCATTATATTGGGCCTGCACCTAGCTTATTGGGCCCCCATTAGCTTCTTATCATGATCTCCTACATTAATTTAGGCCTAAATGAAATTTCTCTCCCAATTAAATCTCAAACCCATATTAATAATTTATCTTTCCAAAATTCCCATTTGCTTAACTTACTCGATTATTCCATATTAATTATTCCTAATTAATCTAAAACCATGAGTAACACCTTAATTAAGGGCCCCTGAACCATGTTTGAAGCTCAGTATGGCCAAAAGGTAGAGAAAATAATATTTGTAAATTTTAGAAAGTCTAAAGATATGTATTGTATCGTAAAACCTTAATTGGGCCCAGACACCAATGTTAGACTGCGGTAAGGCCTAATAGCTGATTCTAAAGGCCCAAAAAGAGAAGAGAAGATATAATTAGGGTTTTAGAAAAGATGAAACCCAAATATAAATATAAAATGAAAGGGAGATAAGAAAATAATTTTAGTTATGTTAAAGAATTCACCATAGTTAAGTTAGAAACTAACTATGGTTGAGTTAAAAGTAGACCATGGATGAGTTAAGGAAATTAACCATGGTTACTATCCATAACTTAAAGGCTAAGAAAAGGCATCCAAGTGTGTGGCCAAGAATTTTTGAAAGAAGATATTTAGTTATGAAATTAGAAAATCAAAAGAAAAAAGAATGGAAGGCTAGGATTTGATCTTGAAAAGGTTGATCCAAGGGTTCAAATTTAGTATGACCCTTTAACTTCATCCTAATTCATCTCCTTCACCTCCATTCCACCATTTTCATGCCACACACAAGGGAGGAGGAGAGAAAAATGTGAAGAGAGAGAGGGAGGGAGAAAAAGTGGAAGATGAAATGAAACTAAGCAAAACTACCACCATTCTTCACCAAATTTCTTCATCTTCTCCATCCTCTAACCTTTTCCTCCAAAGGGCAGCTGCATATTCATCTTTTCTTCAAGGTGAAATGTTGCTCTAAGTGGTAAGAGAAAGGATTTTAGTGTGAGAAAAGCAAAGGAAGCAAGGCTTAAGCTTAAAGAGTAAGTTTTCTCCATCTTATACTTGTAAATCACATGCTTTAAGCTAGTTTTATTAAACCCTAGCTATGAGTTATTTTTGGATAGCATATGAATCATTAGAAATGAAGTTTATATGTTGAATATGAAGGCCTTGAAATGAAGTTTATATGTTGAACATGAAGGCCATATGAGCTTAGTTATTGTTGTTATATGCTGAAATTTTGGAAAACACAAAGATTGTAATTTTTGGGAAAATAGAAAGCATGGGGAGATGCTGTCTGAATTTTTCCAAAATTTTTATAGTGTTTTCTTGATGTCTTAAAGTCATGTATACAAAATTTCAAGTCCTAAAACATAAAGGAAAAGGTTATGGAATTTTTAGAACCAAAGAAATGCACTTTGAGCCTAAAATGAAGCTAGATTATGTGATGACCAAAACGTGATGTTGGAGCTGGAATTTGATGATTTTATCCATTCTAATGGATTCAAAAGGGTGTTTTTAGCTAGGAATACCTATGGGAAAGCCCCCAAAGCTCATGGGATAAAGTTCCTAAATTTTGGCTAAGAAATGCATACTATTCGGCCATAGTGAATGGGAAGGGAAGGAGTTGAAGTTTATATGTTGAGCATGAAGGCCATATGAGCTTAGTTATTGTTTTTATGTGCTGAAACTTTGGAAAACACAAAGATTGTAATTTTTAGGAAAATAGAAAGCATGGGGAGATGCTGTCTGAATTTTTCCAAAATTTTTATAGTGTTTTCTTGATGTCTTAAAGTCATGTATACAAAATTTCAAGTCCTAAAACATAAAGGAAAAGGTTATGGAATTTTTAGAACCAAAGAAATGCACTTTGAGCCTAAAATGAAGCTAGATTATGTGATGACCAAAACGTGATGTTGGAGCTGGAATTTGATGATTTTATCCATTCTAATGGATTCAAAAGGGTGTTTTTAGCTAGGAATACCTATGGGAAAGCCCCCAAAGCTCATGGGATAAAGTTCCTAAATTTTGGCTAAGAAATGCATACTATTCGGCCATAGTGAATGGGAAGGGAAGGAGTTGAAGTTTATATGTTGAGCATGAAGGCCATATGAGCTTAGTTATTGTTTTTATGTGCTGAAACTTTGGAAAACACAAAGATTGTAATTTTTAGGAAAATAGAAAGCATGGGGAGATGCTGTCCGAATTTTCCCAAAATTTTTATGGTGTTTTCTTGATGTCTTAAAGTCATGTATACCAAATTTCAAGTTCTTAAACATAAAGGAAAAGGTTATGGAATTTTTAGAACCAAAGAAATGCACTTTGAGCCTAAAATGAAGCTAGGTTATGTGATGACCAAAACGTGATATTGGGGCTGGAATTTGATGATTTTATCCATTCCAATGGATTCAAAAGGGTGTTTTTAGCTAGGAATACCTATAGGAAAGCCCCCAAAGCTCATGGGATAAAATTCCTAAATTTTGGCTAAGAAATGCATACTATTCGGCCATAGTGAATGGGAAGGGAAGGAGTTGGATTTTTCCAATTCCAATGGTCCTATTTAATTTAAAAGGGGTCATCCTATTTTAGAAGTTAAGGTTTATGTGTTAATTGTAATGAATTATCATTATGATTATAGGGTTTGATGTTGTTTTGGAAACTCCAAAAGCAAGTAAACCGAGTCTCAAGGATTGAGGAGCAAAGTTTGCTAAGGTAGTAGTTTTCCTCTCTGTTTCTTTAAGCTTGTATGTTTGTATAATGATGAGTGTTATGCTATATCAAGTTGTTATTTATGCTATAAGATGAGACATGTATGCTTAGATTGTGCTTGGCCTTGTATGAAATTCCTTGTATTGCTATGTGATATGTGGCATCTTAATTGGCATCATGTTATGTACTTATATGCTTGCTTGTGAATGAGATTGGTTTACTACTACTGAGATTTCATAATCTCACCCCAAATATAACCCATACTAGGTCTGAGTTTAAGCAAAGAAAGAGCAAAGAATGTGGAGACATAAATCAAGGACCTTACTTTTATGCACCACATTTTGTTATGTAATTAAATATTTTAGATTACTGCGTGCATGAGTTACGTTATGATACTGTAAGGTACTTAGGTATGAAATGGAAAGCCATATATATACCTAACCCTGAAGTAAAAAGAGTATGACTAGTGTGTATAAGATGCAATAATGCCTGTACTTATATAAAGGCAAAATAATAATAATAATAATAATAATAATAATAATAATAATAATAATATGACTAGTGAGGGGTAAAACTGTCCAATTTGTTGTAGGAGCAACTTTATATAAATTTATATGCACTCTGCTAAGTAAGTATTTTTCTCGTGTAAAGGGCTTAGAGAGCTTGAAGTAAAGCCTTGAATTAACCTTATACGATTTTTCTATAATTAAGTATGTATTTTCAAAGTTAGATAAGAATTTGGAAATGACCAAATGAATAGTGAAATTGTATGAGGAAGTTTTAAAATGAAAAATTTTTATCAGTTCAGGTTTCCGTTGACTCCTTTAAGTTTTATATAAGGTAATTGTAGTAGGAAAAGTGTTATAAAATAAGTTATGACAGAAATAGATAAATCATATAACAAGTTACTAACACTAGACCTAGCCTCCTAACAAAGTCATAATATATAAAAGAGTGACTAGCACCTGAATTGAACATTGCAATTACATTACAATCATTAACTTTAATAGTACCTTAGATCAAATTTAGGGATCTGTTAGCTTCGTACTATGTTAAGACAAAAACTCTACCCTGGGTCTATGGTTTGGGTGTAAGTACTAACTCCCTCTGTTGGGAACAATTTCTAGTTGTATGTCCTGTCTTGCCACATCTATAACAAACATTATGGCCTATTAAACATGGTTTAAAATCATGATTTCTTCCACAATAATTGCATGCTACTATGACTACCAAAGAGGAATTGCCTTTGCCTAATTAATTGAATCTTCTTCCTTTTTGACCTTTTTCTATTTCATGGCCCTTCACCACCTCTTTTATTACTATTACTAACTGTTTCTTCTTTTCTTGACCTCTTTGTTTTAGGGGTCACTTTTAAGGCTACTTGCAACATCTGGCATTTTAACTAAATTAAGGCCAATATGTTAATAAAAGAGGACTCTAAAGTAAATTGAATTAAGGTCAAATAAGGGTAAAAGATTAATTAGCATATCAAGAAATAGGGTTCAAAAATCATACATAGAAAGAAAATGAATCAATAATGGCTAAACGGAAAGAAAGGGCATATCAGTGGCAAAATTGTAATTTTGAGAAAATTTTAGGAAACTCAAAGAAAAGAGTCTTAAAGCTTAAAATTAAGCTCATCTGGGTTTTTCAAAGATCTTGAAAACTATAGAAACAGTTAGAATCAGATAAGATCTTTTTAGTATGCTAAAAGTGTCAGATAGTGTCGGGGCTTTAGGCAGAGCTATTTTTCACTCTTTTTAAGCCATCTAAACCTTAAAAATAGTGTTTTTATGTTAAAGAGCACCCAAAAATTTGTAGGGATAAGTCAGATTCTAAAAATCCTAAAAATTGGGTTCAATCAAAGTGTATGTACAAGTAAAGGCAAAATGGTTATTTTGAAAAATTATAAATGAAGCTTCTTAAGGAAGATACACCTCACCATCGTCTTCAACCTTCCAAAATCAGATTTAGAGGTCTTCCATGGCGTCACACTTGAGGGAAAAGAGAGGAGGACTTTAAGCCTCCATTCAAGTAAGTAAATGATCTCGTTTCACCTCGCACCAGTTAGGAAAGTTGTTTTTCTCTCTAAGAGCTTTCTAATGGTGGTTTCCTTTCCATGAAAACTTGAAGATTCAGATTTAACCTAATCCAAAAAAGAGCTCTTTTCAAGAAACCAATTGATGAAAATTAATCTACGTAGAGGGTAATTCATATTAGGGTAAGATTTCACTTAAAATACTTGAAAAATCTTGTGTTCCTAGACCATATCAATTTTGGCCTAGAGAGAGAAAGTGAATAGAAGAGTTTTTCTTCATGAATTCTTAATGGAACCAAGGGTTTTAGCATGCAAGGACTTCATATCTAAACTTAAACCATGTTATGTGATGATTTCGACCTAGGCTAGTTAATTGGGTAATTATGTTATTTTCAACTTCTAATTAGTATGTTTAGATGTTTTATGATGCAAGGAACAAGAATCTAAGCCTAAAATTTATTAAAACTTTGAAAAATCTCCCAGTTTATGGTCCTATTTTGGCCAAAGAGAAATCCAAGAGGTTAGTAAGCTGTTTAATTGATTCTTGGGTTATGGATAGTCTTAAAATAATGTAAGAACAATAATGGAAGCATTAAATTGAATTTAGAAGCTAGATTTCAGAAGTTGAAAATTTAAGGTTCAAGAAAGTGTAATATGGAACCAATTGGTACTAAGTTGTGTGAGCAAGCTTATAATGCTTCTAATAAATGCTAATGTGGCTATATAGATCATACATGATAAGATTTTGAAGTCTAGAAGTTAAATTCTTAAAGTTACCCCTTTGGGCTTAAGGTTGCATAATGGAAAAGTGAAGATACCAAATGAATAGTGTCAATGACCAAATGAATAGTAAATATAAAATTTGTAACTTGAATTATGAATTCTAGAAGCATAAGTTGGCCAAAGATTTATGTTTAGTGAAATCCCTAACCTAAAGCCTAACTGATGAACCAATCATGGGAAGCAAAAATGCAAAAGGAATTTCATAATTTAAGCCCTTGAATATGGTCAAATTTGAGCATTTTAAATAATATAATTGCCACCTAATAAGCATGTGTCTTGAAAGTATGTAAGAAGAGGTTCTAAGTGTACTTTTAAGTCACCTAAAGTATAGTCAAAAGACAAAGAAGCCTAAGAAAAGTATTTATGAGTTTTAGATGTTAATGATATATTTATATAATATGTTAGGACAAGCTAGTGAGGCTTTATCTCATTGTAAGTGTAGAGCCAAGAAAGAGAAGGAAACAGAGCCAGAAACAGAATGGGAAAGTTAGAGGTTTTATTAGTTTCTTATCACCTATGCAAGGTAGCTTACTCTTCCATGTTTAGTTTCATGTGGACTTTTTTGAGTTTGATATGCATTGCATTATAATGGTTGATTTGTACAATATATGCTACAGTGCATTGCATCATTTATATGTCATGTTTTGCATGTTCTATTTAATGAGTTGAGGCTATAAGATAAAGAAGGGCAATGGGAATGAATGCAATAGTTCTCCTAAGCCCAAGAGAAAAGCCTAAGCTAAGCTAAGATTCATGGCCATGATAGAGTACGTAGTAAACATGTAAAGCTTTTATGCTAGTTTTGCATGACCATGCATACATGTATTATTCTTGCTTAACTGTCTCATGCTTGTTTTGGGTGATTTGAGTATAGCTACTGAGATTCTTCCAAATCTCACCCCATACCTATTTTCCCACTAACCAATGGCAGGTGGAAGCTCCAATGCCAATAAAGGAAAAAAAAAAGAATGAGTTGGATTTGTAAAACTATATGAATGCTTTGTATCTAATTTTGTTGTAATATACAAAGCATGTATATGGATTATGTTTAGCTTCATCATGATGTATTTTGTATACTAGAATATTGTTAGCAGTAATGTAACTCCAATTTAAGTTATTTAGATTCAGATGATGTTTTATGCCCAGGTTGTAATACATGATAATGTTATTATCTGCATTTTTCTATGTCTGTGAGTTTGGACTGAAATGTGACCATTTGATTAGTCTGGATAGTTAGTTTTATAAGGGAAAACTCTGCCAAATTTTCCTTAGAATGTTATATGCATTTTTCATTTTTATTGTCAAGATAAAATGGTAATAAAAGATTACCACTACATACATGGAATTATGGAAAAGTCAATGCTTGTATTTCAGAAATTTTGGATTTCAATATTTTTGTTCATCAGTAAGTGGACTTGCTGATGAACCATAATAAGATAAAGAAGAGCTAGACAGTTAAGGTGTCACATTACTTGCATTCTTTTCAAGTTATTTTCTGTCACCCTAGATACTTCAACTAATGCATTGAAATCTTTGATCCTCTAAGATACTACTTTATCTTTAATCTTAGGCAATAATCCCCTTTCTAACATGTCTTCCCTCCATCTTTCATCATCTTGCTTCTAGAGGTAGGAGGAATATCTAGAGAGTTCAAGGAACTTGGCCACATATTAGTCTACTAACATGTTTTCTTCTACCTCAATAAAATGAACTCTAACTCTTTTTTATTCCTTATTGAGTTGGAAAAATATTTCTCATAAAATTCATGTAAAAAGGTTTCCCAATTGATCAGGATGTTTTTGACTTCATAATTGGCCTTATACTCCTCCACCAATAGTCTAATTTTTTCTCTAACCTGACTATGGCTAGCAAGGCTTTCTATTCTAAAGTACACTCCATTACCCTAAATAACTTCTCTTACAACATGATCTAAGCCTTAATATTTTCAATATTAAGTTCACCATCAAAGGCTAGGAAAGCATTTTTTTAATTGATTTATTACTTGTTGAGTGGTGAGTTGAGACTGGACAAGGTTTATCTGGAGTTATGTTTATGGGTTTTGGTTTAGGACATTAGCTTTTGAATTCTCTAAGTTATCTAGGTGTTGTGACTAAGAGGGATTGTGTAACACCATATCTATATAGCTCTTAACTCATGGCATAATTAGCATATGGTTCTTGTTCACATGAAAATAGCACTTTTTGGCAACGGTTAATTGCGTAATTGAAAGCCCATTTGAATCATTCTTGGCTTTAGGAACCATGTAGGCTTACCAATAGCATTGTCCATACATAACATATCCATTCATAACATAAACATCACAATTTAATGCACAAAGCTCAGATCTTGGACCACATTACACAATATTAGAATTTTGATCTTGGGTTGTAAGGCTAGTTTTTTGATATAAACTTTGGAAATTCATAACTAATTACCAAAAAATTGAAATCATGCTTGCTATAGCTTTCTAGAAAGCTCTAAATGTTAACTAGCTAGTAAAGTAATTCCATACCAAGATAATCGCATCTAGCTCCTTAAAATCAATAGAATAGTAACCTAGGTCATGCTCTTAGACTAATGTAGACCTTGAAATTCAAAAATTCATAACTGTATCTGTACTGATCCAAATTGAGTGCTCTTAGTGGCTATGGAAATCTTAGGATGTCTAGTTTATGGTTGTAAAATTTTATGAGCATAGAAATCATTTAACTCACAAGTGACAAAAGAATGAAAACTAACTATATGAATAGTACCCTTGATAGTTTCTACATAATTTAGCCAATTTTGAAAACTCATAATAAATTCTCTAGAGCTCCAAATTGAGTGCTCTTTAGCTCTCTAAAAATATCTATATGATACCTATTTTTTTGCTAAATTTCATGTAAAAACTTATCCATTTAGTTAGACTTTGGTTCAGGTCAAGAAAATGGTCAATTTGAAGTCCACAAAGGGATAAAAAAGCACCAAATAGTCTTCTACTCAACCCACAACCATTTGAGTATGTCTAAAAGTATAATCATAGTGTAACACCATAGATTTTTAGCTTTGTCTTATGCTACTTTTAAGTCTCATGCCATGTATTTCTCAAGAATACAAGAAAATGGCATATAAAAAGTGAATATTTTTGCATTGCGTATGGGATGAAATTTCCATTCGGTGTCTTGTGGGCCATGTGAGCTCATGTATTACATTCTCATATTTAATTATATAGATACAACTCAAATCCATTACCAAAAATGGCCTAGAACTCGTGCAAGGCAAGAGACACACAAAATTTCCATGAGGTAGCCTCAGCCAGAATTTTTCCTTTTCTATCACAAATTTTGAAAAATCATAACTAATTTTAGAAAACTCAACATTATGCATTCTTTACCATTCTAAAAAGCTACAGATGTCTACTTTATGTTAAAAATATGTCCAGGTCATGAAACATCACACAAAAGATGTTTGACATTCGAAAAGGTGCAGAGGTCTAACTGACTACTGGTACTAATACAAGTTTTTGCTATAAACTTCAAAAATGTCTAATTAATTTCACAAAAATAAAATCCATGCAAATGATACCCATCTAGAAAGCTAAGGATGTTAGCTAGAGGAAAAAAATAACTTCAGACCAGTCTAGGCACATCTCGACCTTGAAAACCAATCAAACAACACCTGAGATCTGTCCAAATGCCTGCTACTAGGTAGAAATTTTAAAACTTCATATCTCCCTCTAGACATCCAAATGGGGTACTTCTAGTTGGAACAAATAACTGGGAATGTCTAGTTTCTCCTTATAGAATTTAGTGACAATTGGACATCATTTGCCCCATGAGTGACAGAATTTACTTTCGGACTTGAGTGAACAATACCCTGAACCAATTTCAAAATTTTTTCCAACTTTGAAAATTCATCAAATATTCCATAGACCCTCAAAAATTCTATACTTTAGTTTTCCAAAAATCTCTCAACAAACTATAAATGCATACCAAAGCTTAGATCAAGAAAAGTTCATTTGGACAAAAAGTGGTATAGGTTTCCAATATGGTCAATTTTGGTCCATATTAGAGACCAAATGTGTCCAAATGACTTCCCTGGGTGTTTGGCACCTCTTGGGCAAGTATAAAAGCATGGATATGACTTGTATGAACCATCGAAGTGGTTTCAAACCTCATGCATCTCATTTTGGCCATTCCATTTCCATTTATATATATATTTCCATAATGCTAATTTGCCATTACATGTCTAAAATACACATTTCCATACATATAATCTTAAACTTCATTTGTACATGATACATTAGCATAATTATACATGTTCATTACATCATAGGACATATACAACCATAGATTATAATATTTTCCATTCATATGGCCTTAAAGTAACAAAATCTATACACTTTGATGTCATAATCTTATCTCTCAAATGGTTGGCTCCCATTTCCTTGTTCTTTTGGTTCACCTAGCATGTTTGAATATTGGAGAGGAGGGAATGAGATTCAAAGAATCCCAATAGCTCATCTCCCTTTCAATTACACATAAAGTATGTAATACAAGCCTTGAAAATGCATGCATGGATATATTAACATATGTGAGCATTCAAAAAATATTCTTGGCATTTGAACAAGTCATACACAGCATGCATAAGCTTGCCAAGTGAGTGGATTAGCCTCACCCATTCACTTATGGATTTTGGACTTGCCTCACCCATTTTCTTCAAGAGCTTTTTGACTCAACCTTACTCTTGGGAGTCAACCTCACTTTTAGGAGACTTTTTATTTTGTCTCAATCAACTTTAAGGGTTATTGGCTCATCCTCACTATGGCTAAGGGTTCTTGGTGTAACACCTTCATTTCTAGCTCATACCCATCATGCCTTACATGCTCATATACATATGGGAAGCATAAAAGGGAGATCATTTGCTTTGGGTTTGTATTCTTTCTAGTATGGCATCATGCATGGGTAGACATTCACTTTAGTGTCACATGGATCGGGTGAGCTCTTTCTATGCATCCCCATGCTTACTTGCACTATTAAGACTCATTTCAATCCCAAAAACATGCTTTGAACCCATGGAAAGCAAAGAAGGATATGAGACATGAATATTCAATTTCGGCCATACTTGGCCTCATTTCTGGGCAAAGTTTGGAAATTCATAACTAAATCCAGAAAAATTGAAAACATGATATCTCGGTCATTTTGGAAATATTAGGACATCTACTTCATGCTAAAAATATGTTCAATTCATAACATCCCACACACAGGACGTTTAACACGCAAAATCATCTAAAGGTCGGAGGGGGCTCTGCTACTGTCACAGTTTACTGATATGGACTTCAAAAATGTCTAACTAATTCCACAAAAATCCAATGCTTATAAACGATATTACTATGCAAATATGTAGATGTTAAATAGAGAGGAAAAATGTCTCCAGATCAGTTCATTAAGCCAAACTCCCGGAAACCAATGAAACAGTATCTCGGGTCTGGTAGAATGACTGATTCTGGGCTGGAACTTCGAAAATGCATATCTTCCTCTCTAGACCTCCAAATGAGGTGCTTCCATTTGATACAAGTCACTGTGATTGTCTAGTTTCTGCCTATAAGATTTCGTAATCATTGGATCATGTTTGCCCCTCAGATGACACAATTACATAACTGACCAAATGAACAGTGTTTCTGAAATCTGAAATTCTGATACCAACTTTGAAAAATCATAGAAAATTCTATAGACCTCCAAATGACTTGATCTTTAGCTTTCCAAAAATCTCTAGACAAGACCTAGTCACATGCCAAATTTCAAGGTAAGAGAATGTCATTTGTTCAGACTTTGACATTATGGGCAAAATGACCCAATTCATGTGTTAAATGAGGGCTATTGGGTTCAATGTGGCCTCTTCTACCTCTAAGGCTCTATGAGCACATGGAAAAGCATCCATAGGGGCTATCAAACATGGCTCAAGTGTCTAACAACCCAGATATACAAAACTCACTCTCCCACACCAACACATACACCATGCACATAGGCAAAGATCTTTACTATTTATACCGAAAACTTGCTACATTGTTCAAATGGTCTCATTCTCATACACATATGATACATACATTCATTTACAAGTATTCCTAGGTGCTACATCATGTACATCGATAATTTACACCTCTTGACTTAACTACAAAATAAATACAAGAAGCTCTTTTACAATCTCTTCATTGAATTCCCTAGCTTCAAGCTGGGTGGCTCCCATCTCTTGCCTCACTTGGTCCACCTGACATGTTGGGATGGTGGAGAGGGGGAGTGAGACTCAAAGAATCTCAATAGCTCATCTCTCATTCAATCATACACACAAAGCATGCAAACAAGTCTCACAATATATGCATGGGCATGTTAGCATATGAAATCATAAGAAAAGCATTTGCAGCATCTAAGTTGGCCATACATAAAAAGAACATTTTCAACATGTGAGTAGGCCATACATAACATATAAAAGCTTGCCAAGTAAATGAATTAGCCTCACCCACTCACTTGTGGATTTTGGACTTGCCTCACCCATTCTCTAAGAGGTTCTTAGACTCAACCCTTACTCTTTGGGAGTCAACCTCACTTTTGGGAGACTCTTTACTTTGTCTCAACCAACTTGAGGGTTTTAGCTCATCCTCACCATGTCTAGAGGGTTATTGGCTTTTTCGTACTCAAGCAAACTCAAGAAACCATATAAAACATTATTGAAATACATGAGGCATCATCATGCTAGCACACTTTTCATGGTTTAAAACATACATACACACAAGCAAGACAATGTAAGCACACATCTTATGCATGAAAGAAGGTGGAGAGAGTTACCTTATTGGTTATTCACAACTTTCCCTTTCAATTTATCTCCTCCCTTGTGGATTTCACAACCACCTCTAGATGGGAGTGCTTCTCTTGAGCCTAACCACACAAGAAACATGAAATTATTCTCTTTACACTTGATTCATAAGCTAGGGATTTCTTTCTAGCAACCCTACTAAGCATGTAAGGGCTAGGGGTTCTTTCTCTCAGTAGAAACTCACCAACTCTCCTTCTTCTCTCAAGTTCTCAAGAAGGAAGCAAGGGAGAAGTAAAGATATGTGAGCCTTGGTCTTCTTCAAGAGGGGTTTTCCACTCTCCATCCTCTGAACCAAGCTCAAAACATGGCTACTTTAACTACTAAAACCGTGGGAAGAGAGGATAAGGGGAGAGGAGCAACATGCTAAGAGAAAGCCATGGAAATCCTTACCTTTCTTGTTCTTCCTTCCTCCTCTAGGCTTCTCTCTCTCTCCTCCGCCCTTTTCTCTACTTAAAGTGAGCTCAAGTCGGTTATAGAGTGAAAGAAGGAGTTGGGACGCTTTAATAACTCAAATCCTCTTTTTTTACACTTTTCCGGACTAACCCTCGCTATAACGAGCCATAACCCTCGCTACGGCAAGCTCGAATCAGTCCCAGACCTCTGCCTTCGCTACAGCGCGCACTACGGCGAGCAACACCCTGGTTTTTGTATAGGGTGCCCGAACTCGCTATAGCTAGAAGCATTCTCGTTATAGCTAGAAGCATTCTCGCTATAGGTAGAAGGCACTCTCGCTATAGCTAGATCATTTCTCGCTATAGCGAACAGGTACATTCACTATAGCTAGGCTGTAGCTAGCAGACTTAGAAAAACTTTAGCTTCCAAAAATTTTCAGCTTTTCTTTTCTCTTCTCTTTTTTTTTTCTTTTCTTCTTCTTTCTTTTTCCTGGTTGTTACACTTGGCCTCTCTACACTCAAGCAAAACTAAGCAAGCATAATAAACATCATTTGAAAACATAATACATCATCATAGTACCATGGAATATAAACTCATGTTAGAATACTTTTCATAGCTTAAAACACACATACACACACTCAAAGACAAGTAAAGCATATATTCATACATGAGAGAAGGAGGAGTGAGCTATCTTGCTTGCATTTACACACTTTTTCTTTGAGTCTTGAGTCCTTTCCCTTGACCTCATACACCTAAGAAGGTGGAGATTACTTCTGTTGGCCTAGACACATTATATGGAAGCTAATTAGGTTCATGGAGTTTATTCTAAGGCCACACATCTTTCTTAAATACTAACTTGATCTATTAACCCCTTTATGGTTCTAAGAATGCACCTAATGAAGCAACACCCATCGAATGAGTTCCAGGCTTCATTCTTTCCTTTCATATATGATTCTTGACTCGTTTTAAGCCTTTTGGAGTCATCACACAATTACAACAAAGAACCTAACCACATGTTGCTTCTTTAGGTCATATTATGGAACCTAAGGCACCAATTCATTCTCTAGGCCTCCTAAATTTTTTCCAAGGTTTTCCCTCATTTTCATTCATCACATATGACTCAAAAATGGGTTTGAAAAAATTTAAAACTCTCCCTAAGTGTCCCATCCCCTTTAGGCCTAGACTATGTAGCATTTGGCCTCCATGGATGTTTGCTTTGTTTTCTTGATGGAGGATGCATATGGGGAGACTTCTAAGAATCTTAGGAACTTATATATACTCTTAGACAACTTAAATTACTACTAGAAAACTTCATCTTAGCCTAGGTGCAACCAAATCCCTAAATTCTATAACTTGCATTCTAAAGTTCCCTTTTCAATTCTAGTTGTATATTCTTAATCCTCACACTCTATAACCTTTGGTTCCATCAAGAATACATAAAGAAAAACTCTTCTCCTCACTTTCTCTCTCTAGGCCTAAGCTTAAATGACTTGGAAACATAAGATTTTGCAAGTGTTTCAAGTGAAGTCTTACATTAAAATGGAGCTCTCTTCGCATAGATTATTTTTCATTGATTAATTTCTTGAAAAGAGTTCCTTTTTGGTTTGGGTTAGACCTGAATCTTCAAGTTTTCAAGAAAAAAAAACCACCATTAAAGAGCTCTTAGAGAGAGGAACAACTTTCTTAACTAGCGCGAGATGAAATGAGACCGTTTACTTACCTAAACGGAAGCTTAAACTTCTTCTCTCTCTACCCTCTTAATGTCATGCCATTGCTACCCATTTTTCTACAAATGAAAGCTTGGTGAAGGTGATGAGGTGTAATCTTATTTAAGAAGCTTCTTTGATAATTTTTCAAAATGACTATTTTGCCCCTACTGCCTATTTACTCCATTTAGGCTTATTTTAACTCTTTTTTTAGAACCATCTTTTCTACTATAAAATTTAGGTTCCCAATTTAGTAAAATGCCTTTGGAATCACTCAAACCAGAGCTAAAACCTTCCCGAACAAATCAATCAAAGTTCATATCAACTGACGTTGAAAAACGTCCACCAGAGGGGTTTTAACTGTCCCAGGGCTTCCCATGGTTTTCAGTGCCGCTGAGAACCCTGGAGAACTCAAAACTTTCATTTAAAAAGTACTCCTGTGTGAATTCTAAATTTTACTCAAAATGATGAAAATGCCCTTATGTTTCATCAATCTTTCGTTACATTTTGTTTCTTCATTCAAGCTTTATTTTTTTTTTCCGTCTGAGCCTGGGATTCTCATTTTTAGGAGTCTAGAATGCTTCCCAAATTTTTTAAAACCTTAACTAATTCATTTCGGGGGACTTCCTTTTACATCCAATGAATTTCGTTCATTTATGAAGAAATCGTACATTACGTTTCTTGCGTTTTCTCTCATTTTCAGCAAATTAGATATTACACATAGCCTATGAGAGCATCCCAAATGGTCCAAATCATCAGGTATCTCAAAATCATTATCCTAGTTGTTCTTATACACATGAGCATCAAAGCATATGGATGTCAAAAACTCACATAATTATCCATTTCGTTCCAAATTCCATTCATACATCATATTTACACATATTTGCTTGTGCTCAATGGTTTACATCACATGTCCATCATACAAGTACAAACTTTGACATCAAAATGCATAAAAATTTCTATTCCATTGTCAAAGTCCCATACTTCAATATGTTTGGCCTTCATTCTTGGTCCACTTGGCTCATCTAGACACAGTTAGACATATGTGGGGGAAGAGTGAGATTCAAAGAATCCCAATAACTCTTTACCCCTTCAAACATACATATATGATGCATTTACATGTCAAAGAATGCATATATGCCATAAACATTTTTCATGAATATACATAAATCAATTTCCTTATCATGTGAACTTATACATGTCAAACATAGGCTCTAAAGGGTGTTGGTCTAGTCTCATCTAATTTCTTTGGGACTTTTGGATTTGCCTCACCTATTTTCAAGGGACTTTTAACTTAGTCTCACTCTTCTTGAGACTTTTGACTTTATCTCACCCATTCTTAGGGACTTTTGGCTCATCCTCATCCATGCTAAGGGACTTTTGGCATAACTATACCAATTCAAACCACTTTGCATTCAAAATCACATTTCAAGAAGCATAATGGTACCATATTATATAATCAATAGCTAAAAAAATATCTCATAGTTCAAACATACATGCAAGCAACCAATGACATGCAAACATCTAGGAAATGCATGCTCTCCCTTAAAGTAAGAACAAAAACTTTCTCCTTTGGTTACTCCTTCCCTTTTTTGCTCACACACATGCAACTAGGTGGGGCTTGATTCTTTTGGCCTAGACACATCAAATGACACACAATTACATCATTGGAACAAATTCTAGTCTTATACACACTCTATGCAAGCTTACTTTGTTCTAAGACATGGATATAGTTCTATATAAGTGCATAATGAAGCAACCCCTGGAATTCATGATCTTGGCTCCAATTTCTCATTCAATCTAAGTCTCTTGACTCCATTTAGACTCTTTAGAGTCATCATAATTTCAATTCAAGGAGCTTAGACCTAAGTTGCTTCTAAAACTCTATCTCACAAACCATGATTTCTAAATTCAAATCAATGTTTCCCTTAATGTTTACTAATCATATCTAGGCCATTCCCATCCTTAGAATTAATTAAAACTCTCTCTAGGTGCTTGTTCTAGGTTTGGTCAAGACATGTGCACACTTGAAGACCCATGGAGTTTGCTTCATTTCTCTTAGGGAATTGACACTTACGAAGCTTTCCAGATGTCTTAGAATCTCATACATACTCTTACATAGGCTAGACTATCCTTGGAAAGCTTCAAGAATGGCTTAGTGCAATAAAAACCCTAAATTATACAACTTGAATTCTAAAGCTTTTCTTTTAAATCTAATTGCATATTCTTGTTTCTCATACTATAAAACCTTTGTTTCTTCCTTACTAAGACTAGAAATCATCCCCCTTTTAGTGGTCTAGGGTTGGCCAAAAATTCACCTATAGAGAACAAGGAAGAAGAAGCAAAGGAAGCCATGGAAGTTACATTAATTTCACACTTTTTCAAGAGCTCTTTCACTTGCTTCTTGTCTCTCCTCCAATTTCTATCCTCCTCTCACTGAACTAGCTATGAACCATCCTTAAATCAATCATTGAACCATAGGAAAAGATAGGAGAAAGAGGAGAACAAGATTGGTGAAGGAAGAAGTACGAAAAACTATGGATTTTCTTACCTTTTTGCTTAGTTTTCTCTTCCCTTCTTCCTCCCCCTTGGTGTGCCACTTTAAGAAGCTTAAGGTTCTATTTTAGTGTAAAAGAAAGTTGGTCAAGGCAGATGGAAGAAGTGGGGCATGTATATATAGGCTAGGGATTCATCTAAGGCTTTTCAAATTTCTAATTTTACCCTTCATTCTTAGTCATTTCTATTTGAGCTCATTTCAACTCTTTTTCAAGAATCGTCTTTTTCATTATGAAATTTAGGTTCTCTAATTCATAAAATGCCTTTGGTTTCATCCAAATTAGATTTAAAATCTTCCCAAACAAATCGGTCAAAGTTTAGGTTAACTGACATTCTAAAACATAAATTGGAAGGGTTTTAATCATTTTAGTGGTTTCTATGGCTTTTAGGACCTCCGAGAACCCCGAAAAACTCAATTTTTTCATTTAAAGATCCTTTATTTAAGTTTTCTAAAAGTTTCTCTAAATTACAAAAAATGCCACTTCATTTTTGTTAATTTTTGTTTAACTTTTTTGGCTCTAATTCCTGGTTATCTTAAGCATGGCATCCCCATTTTCAATTGTCTATATTATTGTTCTAATTTTATTGGGCCTCTAATCATTTAATTTAGGGAAATTCCTTTAATAATCTTTTTAGTTTACTGCTTTTAAAATGATAGATATTATAGATTGCTCTCTCATTTTCCTTATATGCTAATATTTCTTGCAACTGTTGTATCACTTTCTATTACTATTGCATCATCACCAGTTGTTGATCCAAGCAAGTCATTATAGCTTGCAGGGTTCCTACCATAGGGTCTATAGACTTTGCCCTAGTTGGCCTTCCTCTTCTAGTGTTTACCATCCTTATCTAAAACAATTAGAAACTTCAACACATAATTTACAAATAGGCCATAGATTTTGATGGTTGTGTCGCACAACCTCCATAATAAAATTATGGTTAAGAAAATATATAGTTAGTGGCACAACCTAGATCGTCTCCCTTGGAAATGGAATTCAATATTTAATTGGCTTTTCTAAGTGTTAAAGGATCCTAGAACTACCTAAATTAAAGGGGGATTTTTTATCTAATTAAACCAACTAGAATGAAGTTAAAATAAAATTCCTACTTTCTACCTAATTGTATGAGTTATGGGGTGAATGATGGACTTGTGACTAGCCTTGGATTCATCCCTTGGTATCCACTATCCTTATCCTAATTCAATTATGATTAATTCTGGTCTAAGATGTCCCTAATTGTGTCCATGGCAAATGATCTTGAATTACCATCCAAGATTCAAGAAATTAACAAGTTAATACTAAATTGAAACCTCAACATCACACTAAATTGTTAATTCTTACCTTTAGGATCAACGAACACTTCAATTTGATTGATTAATCGATTAATTAGCCTCTGGATTATCACCCTAAGATGTTTAATTAACCAATTAAACTCCAAGGAATCCTCAAATTAGACATTCAAGCACTTAACCTCTCACATGCATTTAATCAAATACTTTGACTGCATACATGGATAATTGTAGGAAATTCAAAATCCAACACTTAATTCATGCAATTAATCATTCAATACTCTTCTAATCAATGTCTAACTAGCCATCAATCATAAATTACATTAATTTTAGTCAATTACAAGCTTAACCAAGTAAATAAAATAACAAAAATTAATATAGAGAGAGGAAATAAAATAGGAAATTCTTAGCCTAAAATCCCTTGCAAATCTCTTGAGTCAACCTTCTCCAAGAGCCTTCCTCCTACCTAGCCACAAGATGGAGAATTAATGCTTCATGGTGGTGGAAGATTAATGGAGGGCGATGGATGAGAGGCTATAGCATTGTGGAGTGGACGAAGGATGAATAGAGTGTGGTGTATAAATGTATTCGATGGAATGATGGATGCCTCATGCCTCTTGTGGCTTTGCATATGACTAAATGTGTTTCTTCTGCTCACAAAATAGAACCATCAAAGTCTCTTTTGTTTACTGTTCACATGATTTTGCATGTCTTCTTTTTTCTTCTCTATGCACATTCTGCCTTACGTGTTTGTTTTGGTCTTGGTTTTCACCTCTTCAAATTAGTACTATGCTTCTTCTGATTATTGTTCGTATGGCTTCTCCTTCTCTCTTGCTTCTTTGTTCTTTGCTACTTCCACACTCTATCCAACCTGTGGATCCTTCTCCTCTCAAGCCTTCTTCTTCTTGCTTCATGCACCTTCCTTTACATGTTTCTTTTATTCTCTAGTTCTTCATGTGTTCTGCAGCTTGTAGCTTCTTCCTTCATGTTTTCTCCATCGTGCAGCTACTTTCATGCATCCTGATCCACGTAAACTCAACTTCTTCCTCACTTCTTGCTCACGTGACTTCTCTTCACTCATTCAGCTCACTTTTCTCATCTAACCTGTAACTATTCTGCTTCATGCTTTGTTCTCCTACATGTTTTCCTTCTTCGCTTGGCTTTGCATGGGTTTATTAATTCTGCTGCTACTCCACATCTTACATTATGTGCTTCTTAATGCCTCCTTCAGCTCGTGTGTGAATAAGACTCCCTTACACATGCTTCATTAAATCTCCAACCTCTTCATCACTTCTTAAACTCGTAAAGAAGAGCTCCTTGCCTTCTTAATGGGATCCCAGCTTCTTCTCTAGTTTAGTTGCATGTATGTGTTCTAGTGATAGCTTAAAGTGGAGTGTAATAACCCAGAAAAAGAAAAGAGAAAAAGAAGTGAGAAAAAGGAAGGGAAAGAGAAGCTGGAAAATTTTCGAAGAGCTGAGAATTTTCTAAGTCTTCTCACCATAGCGAGATATGGAATCGCCATAGCGAGAATGCCTCTTCGCCGTAGCGAGTATGTCCCTAGCTATAGCGAGTGCGGCATTCCATATAGAAACCAGTAAGTTGCTCGCCGTAGCGAAATTGTTCCTAGCTATAGCGAGTATGGCATTCCATATAGAGACCAGGGAGTTGCTCGCTGTAGCGATGCTATAGCGAAGGCAGAGGTCGAGAATAGACACGATCTCGCCGTAGCGACGCCATAGCGAAGACAAAAGTTTGGAACAGACACGAGCTCGCCGTAGCGAGGTCACTAACTCGCTATAGCGAGAGCGGTCCAGAAAAGCGAGAAAAAGAGAATTTGACTTTTTAAAAGCTTCCAAATCTCTTCTTTCTTCTTCTAACCGACTAAAACTCGTCTTAGGAGAGAGAAAAGGGCGGAGGAGAGAGAGAGAAGCTGAAGAGAAGAGGAAAGCACAAGAAAGGTAAGATTCTCATGGCTTCCTCTTAGTAAGTTGCCTTCTCCCCTTTTTCCCTCCTTTTCACGGTTTAAATGGTAGAAAATGATTAGGGTTGAGTCTGGTTCAGAGGAGAGAGAGTGGGAAACCATTCTTGAGAGAGATTAGAAGTAGATAGTCTTCTCTTTCTTGCTTTTCCCCTTTCATATGAGTTGAGAAAGAGAGGGATAGTTCATGGACCCTAGAGTGAGGAAGAAACCTAGAGTGAGAAGCTCAGTAGAGCTGCTTAGAAGTGATCCCTAGCTTAAGAATTGAGTAGTAAAGTATTAATTCCATGCTTTTGTGTGGTTAGGCTCAAGAGGAACTCTCCCATCTAGAAGTTGTTGCGAAAACCAACAAGGAAGGAGTCAAGTGTCAGAGCAAATTGAGAATAGCTAGCAAAGGTAGTTCTCTCCGCTTTCTCTCATGCATAATTGTGTGTTTACATTGTCTTGCTTGTGTGTATGAATGATATGAGCTATAAGAAGTGTGTTAGCATGATTATGTGATATGATTGAGCTGATGTTTTAAATGATTGTTGGTTTGCTTGAGGAAATGGAAAAGTCAATAACCCTGAAACCAAGGTGAGGATGAGCCGAAGCCCTAAGTTGGTTGAGCCATGTCTCCCAAAAATGAGGTTGACTCCCAAAGAGTAAGGGTGAGTCTAAGTACCTCTAAAAGTATGGGAAGGCAAATCCAAAAGCCATAAGGGAAGGGGTGAGGCCGATCCAAGTACTCAGCGAACTCATGAATGTTATCCATGGCCATTTCACATGTTTAAACGTTTTCTATCATGTTTTACATGCTAACATGCCATACATGCTTAATGAGACTTGTTGCATGCAATATATGTATGTTTGAATGAGAGTTGAACTACTGAGATTCTCCGAATCTCACCCTCCCTCTCCACCATCCAACCATGTCAGGTGGCCCAAGTGAGATAAGAGATGGGAGCAACCACCAACAAGCATGAGGCTAGGGATAGAGATGAAGAAAAGTGTATAGTTTTGTACTACATTGTATATGTAACTTGTACATGAGATGTAAATAATGTATATGATGTAGCATGTACAAATATTGTAAGACAATGTATGTATTAATGATGAATGTATGAGAATGAGCTTTATGACGAATGAAATAGCATGGTTGAATGAGAAAGAGCCAATGGTAGCTTAGTAGATAAGGGTGCATAAGTGGGCATGGGGTAGTGAGTTTCCCCAATCTAAGTTATTAGACATTTGAGGCATGATTGATAGCTCCTATAGATGCTTTCTCATGTGCTCAAAGAGTCATAGAAGTAGAAAACTTAAGATTGGACCCCATTAGCCACACTTTTGGCCAAGAAATGGCCTTTTGCACATGATGTCATAGAATAGCCATATGACCTCTTCTAGCCATGAGATTTGACATGGAACTAGAGTATGTTTAGAGCTTTCTGGGAAGCTAGAGTTCATGTCATTTAGAGGTCTATAGCATTTTCTATGAGCATTCAAAGTTGACATCAGAAATTCGGATTTAGAAAAATCACTGTTCATTTGGTCAGATTTGAAATCATGTCATCCGAGGGGCAAACGTAGTCCAATGGCTACGAAATTTTATACACAGAAACTAGATGGTCACAGTGACTTGTAGGAACTGGAAGCACCTCATTTAGAGGTCCAAAGAGGAAGTTATGCAATTTCGAAGTTCCTGCCCAGAATCAGACACCCAGCCAGACCCGAGGTACTGTTTCATCGGTTTCCGGGAAATTGGCTAGGTGAACTGATCTGGAGAGATTTTTCTCCTATATCTAACATCCACATATTTCCATAGAGATAGAGTTTATGAGCATTGGATTTTTGTGGAATTAGTTAGACATTTTCAAAGTCCATATCAGTAAACTGTGACAGCAAAGAAGTCCCCTCTGACCAGTGAGCTATTTCGATGTCAAACGCAGAATGAGTGAGAGATTGAGACTTCTAAGTATTTTTATCATGAAATAGACATCTCAAGCTTTCTAGAATGACCCAGATCATGCAGATACGATTTTTCTGCATTTAGTTATGAATTTCCAAAATTAGCTCAGAAATGAAGCAAAATCTGCCCATAGCGAAAATGCATGTCTCTAATCCCTTTTTGCTTTCCATGAGTTTGAAGCATATAGTAGGGATTGAAATAAGTCTCAAAAGAGTAATTGAGCATGAGAAAGGATAGAAAGAGCTCAACCGGTCCATATTACTTCTACGTGGCGCTCTACCCACACATAGTGCCATAGAAAAGCAAAGCAGAGGTAGAGAGTTTGTCTCCCTTATGAGTTCCGCACCACCCATATGGGCTAAAGGGCACGTTGGGTATGAGCTAGAGGTTAAGGTGTCACATGGAGCCATGCATATGTATGATGGTGTGTCTCTTCCACATAAGAACAAGAGAGTCAGAGCTTGCTTCTTCTTTTATAGCTTCTCCCATCTTACCACGTGAAACCTTTTAAACATGTAGCTTTTGTGTGACTCATTTGCTACGTGAAAGTGTTTTTTTTTTTATGGAATGGATGAGAACTTCACTAGACATGGATGTAGGGAGCTGCTTCTTCACATGCTTGGCCTGGTGGTTGGTTAAGAGAACTTGAGGAAGCCCATGTAACATGTGAAAGAACAAATTTGTTTCCTTTTACATGAAAAGTCATAAGTCAAAATAAACAGAATCAATGGCCCATGGAATACAATTATCATCGAGGAAATAGAATATCATTAAAATGTCCAAGTTATTCACTAAAATTCCAAAAGATAATATTTTATTTCCTAATCCAAATAATATTCACTAAAGCTCAAAACATCATCAATTCATTAACAAAAAGTCCATAATTAATGAGTAAAAATATAGATAATATTTGAGTTATCAAATATTCAACACTTGAAATTTCATAAAATGTCACCATACAGCATGTTTCTCATCTACTATCCTCCTCCCAAAGTTAGGTTGCCTGAACCTTAGCTCTGATACCAAAATGTGTTATAACCTACTATATATCATTTATTTAGTATAATGAAATGTTTATTTTCTTGGTTTCCTTTTAGCAAACTCCTTCTCCTCCATCTTCCCTTCTTTCCTATGGTTTTATTGAAACTTTTGGGTCTATTTTGAGGTCAGACCAAGGAGGGAATTTTCGAGTTTGGAAAGGAGAAGCCAACTAAAGTGAAGATCAAGCCAAGGAAACCAAGGTATTTTGCCATACTTCAAGCTTGATGTTTCTTGTTCTTCTTCTTGCATATTTTGACCCATATGAGATCAGCCCTAAGGAGTTAAATTTCTAGCCAAACCAAGAGTGAATGTCAGGAAAATAAGGGAGAAGAACAAGAATATGCAAAGGAAACAACAAAATAACTATTAGATTTCAAGATAGAAAAGTTAGGGTTCTAAGTGTTCCCTTAAAATTCTGTTTTGATGCAAGAGTTTCTAGGCTAAAATGAGTGTTTGAATGAGCTCTAGAGATCCCTAAGAAGCTTCCCACATGCATCTCCCATCAAGAAAACAAAGCAAACTCACTTGGTGCCTCCTTGAAGCATAGCCTCAGCCTAGGCTAGATGGAGCACCAAGGGGTAGTTTTGATTTGTTTCAAGCTTGATTTTGTGTCATATATGATGGGAGAGGATGAGAGGAAGCCTCAAAAAAATCTTAGAAGCCATGGATAGTGAGATGTAGATATAGGTTCCATATTATGCCTTAAAGAAGTAACATCTAGCTAGGCTCCATGAAATAAAAGTGTGATGACTCCATGAGACTTCAATGGAGTCAAGAACCTTAGATGAATGGAAAGAATGGAGCAAAGATGATGTTTTCATGAGGTTTCTTCATTAAGCGCATTATGGAACTATAAAAGAGCCATATGAACCAACTAGCTTTTCTAATGAATGTGTAGCTTTAGAATTTGTTCCAAGAGTGTAATTGGCTTCCATATTATTTGTTTAGGCCAAAGGAAACAAGTCGCACCTTCTTTTGTGTGTGTGGCCAAGGAAAAGGAACCCAGTTCAAGAAGAAAAGTGTGCATTTGTAATAAAGATAGCTTTCTCTTCTTTCTCTCATACACGAATGGATGTTTATCTTGTCTTTGAATGTATGTATGTATGTTTTAAGTCATGAAAGATGTTCTAACATGTGTCTATATGCTATGGCACCATGATGTTATGTTATGCATTCAAATGATGCTTTGTGAATTTGCTTTGGTTTGTTTGAGTGTGGTGAAGCCAAGAACCCCCTAGCTATGGTGAGGATGAGCCAAGACCCCTCAAGAATGGTTGAGACAAAGTCAAAAGTCTCCCAAGAGTAAGGCTTAGTTAAAAGCCTTTAAGAAATGGATGAGACAAGTCCAAGATCTTTAAAGAGAATGGGTGAGGCTAAACTACTTGCTTGGCAAGCCTATGTATGTTTTGTATGACTTTTTGAATGCTAAAAATATTCCATCAATGATTACATGTTCCATGATATCTATGCATGCTTTTTTAGACTTGGATTTGCATTCTTTATATATGGTTGAAAGGGAGAAGAACTATTGGAATTCCCAGAATCTCATCCTTTCCTCCTCGTTTGTCTAACATGACTAGGTGGACTAAGTGAGACAAGGAATGGAAGCCACCAAGCCTAAAGGAAGGAGATTGACAACAAAGTGTGTGATTTTGCTATTTTGTAACCATATGAATGGCATATGATGTAATCCAATATTATATATGTTGTATAAGCTTATGAACATATGTAATTACATGAATACTTGATGTATGAATGAGACTTGATGCCATATGTATGATATAACAATTTTTGGGCATTGAATGGCAAGATATGGCATATGTATTCTTGTGTATACTTTGGGGTGAGAGTGTGAGTTTGTGAAATCTGGGTTTGTGCATCTTTGAGATATGTTTAGTAGACCATTTTGGTACTTTCCCACATACTCAAGTGACCATTTTGGACCAATTGAGACTCATTGAAGACACAAAAAGTGCTATTTTGCAACCCAATGTCAAAATCTGACCAAATGAATGAATTCAACCATGAACTTTGGCATGCATATAGATTTTTAGGAAGTGAAATACCTAATTATTTGGAGCTCTATAAAATTAATTATAATTTTTCAAAATTGCCATTTTTTTAGTGTTTTGATATAAGCACTATTCATATGGTTAGTTTCTTGTATTATTTTATTCGAAGGCCAAATGGTATCCAATGCTCATAAAAATTTACAGACATAAACTAGACATGATAAGATTTCTGTGGGCACTAAGATCACCCTAATTGGATGTCTAAGCAAGGAGATATGAATTTTTGAAATTCAATGACAATACTAGTAGCGATAAGAGACCTTGGTTACTGTTCCATCGATTTCCAATAGCTAGCCATTCCTATTATGGTCTAAAATTATTTTTAGCATAAAGTAGATATTTGTAGCTTTTTAGAATGATATAGTGTGCTTAATCTTGATATTTTTAGAAGTAGTTATGATTTTTTGCGTTCATAACAGAAAACTGAAATACCAACCTAAAGCTACATATGCTATTTTTATGTATATACTCCATTAGCTTAAGTTCTTGGCCACTTCTTGAGATGGTTATGAGTTGTAATTGTATATTTAAATATGAGAATAAGATGGATGAGTTCATATAGTCCACGGGATATGGAATGAAAAATTTATATACGACATAACACAAAAATAATCTTTTTTTTAATGGATTTCTTCTATGAATTTGTGTTATGCAAGAAGCTATGCCTGAGACATGCCACACAAAAGTGACCTATGGAGTTGCTTGATTTTTCTTAGGGGAATGGCACCCATAAATCTTCCTAGAGGTCTTATGGACACAATCAAGCTCTTACATAAGCTAGAACATCCTTTAAAAAGTTCAGATTTTCATATGTGCACTATAATCCCTAGTTGTCTCAAATTGCTTTCCATTGCTTCTCTTTCACTCCCAATTGTAAATTCCTACTCCTTTTTCTCTAATTTCCTTTTTCCTACCTAGCTAAGACGACCACAATTAACTTTCCCCTAGATGGACTCAATTCTGACTGAACAACACAAGGAAGGTAGGAGCAAGATAAAGCAAGAAAAAGCCATGAAACCTACCTTGATTCAAGGCTTTCCAAAGGTGCATTCCTAAGCTTCCAAGCCTCCCCTTTAATTCCTCTCCTCTTCCCACTGAATCAAACACCAATCAGCCTTAACTTAATCAACAAAGTCATGGGAGAATAGAGGAGAAAGGGGAAAAGATGTTTGGTAAAGGAGAGAACATGAAAAACTATGAATTTCTTACCCTTTTTTGCTTAGTTTATCTCCTTGTTCTCTCTCTCTCCTTGTGCGTTCCCCTTGGCTGTCTCTTAGCTCTATTTTAGACTAGCAAAATCATTGTTAAGGGCTGGGCAAGTGGCTGGACATTTAAAATGCCAAAAAGGAAAAATTAACATACTTTTTCAACTTTCATTTTAGTCCATAAATCATGGTTTGTCTGTTTGGCCTCATTTCAACTCTTTTTCAAGAACTATTTTTTCTATCATAATATTTGGGTCCTCTAACTTATAAATTTTCTTTGGTTTCACCCAAATTAGATTTGAAACCATTTTGAATCATTCTGTTAAAGTTCTAGTCAACCCTTTATCAAAAGCACTCACCGGAGGGTTTTAACTGTTCTAAGGGTTCATGGCTTTCATAGCCTCTAAGAACTCTGGAAAGCTCAAATTTTTTGTTTAAAAATCTCTCGTGTGAGTTTTTCAAAATTTTTAAAAATTACAAAAATGCCCCAACTTATTTTCGCAAATTTTCTTATCTCTTCTGGCTCGGGTTTTGTAACACCATAATTATCTAGGTCATCGTATGCCATTCTAATCACATTGCTTTGGTCTAGCACACTTGTTCAAGGAAAAAGCAATAAAAATATTATATTATTTTTTCGTTACGTCGTGGATAATTTTTTCATTTCATATTCCGTGGATCATATAAAGTTATTCATCTCATTCTCATATTTAAATATACAAATATAACTCAAAACCATCTCAAGAAATGGCTAGAAACTCGAGCTCATGAAGTATATACACAAAATTTACATGTGCAATCTCAGGTTCATGGTCTAGCTTTCTGTCATGAACTTTGAAAAATCATAACTAATTTTAGAAACAAGCACACTATATTATTCAAGAAAGCTACAGATGTCTAATTTATACTAAAAATATTTTTAGATCACAACAGGGACATATAGCCACTAGAAATTAATGGAACAATAACCAAGGTCGCCAGTGGCTACTGGTACTGTCACTGAACTTCAAAAATTCATATCTCCTTGCTCAGACATCCAATTGGGTGATCTTAATGGCCATAGAAATCTTATCATTTATAGTTTATGCATGTAAAATTTTATGAGTATTGGACGCCATTTGGCCCTCAAATGACACAGTACAAGAAACTGACTATATGAACTATGCTTATATCATAACAACAGAAAAATGGCAATTTTGAAAAATCATAATTAATTCCACAGAGCTCCAAATAATCTAGTCTTTAGCTTCCCAAAAAATTTTGGATGAGATCTATTTACTTGCGAAATTTCATGGGTAAATTCGTTCATTTGGTCAGATCTTGACATTGGGTTTCAAAATGGCCAATTTGGCTTTCAAGGCTTTTATGGCCACTTGAGCATATGGGAAGGCACCAAAATGGTTTATTAAAATTGTCTCAAAGGTGTACAAACCCAGATTTCACAAGCTCACATCCTTACCCCAAGCTATGCATAAGAATACATATGCTAGTTCTTGTCATTCAACATTTAAATCATGCAATATCATACATATGATAGCAAATCTCATTCATACATCAAATATTCATGTAATTACATATGTTCATAAGCTAATACATCATACACAATATTGGATTACATCATATGCCACTCATATGGTTACAAAATGAACATTTTCACGCACTTTGTTGTCAAAATCTCTTCTTCAAGGTTGGTGGCTCCCATTCTTTGGCTCACTTGGTCCACCTAAACATGTTAGACAATAGGGAGGAAGAAATGAGATTCTAGGAATCCCAATAGCTCTTCTCCCTTTCAACCATACATAAAAGATGCAAATACAAGTCTAAAAATGTATGCATGGATTACATGAAATGCATAATCATTCATGAAACATTTCTTGCATTCAAGAGGTCACACAAAACATACATAGACTTGCCAAGCAAGTGGTTTAGCATCACCCATTTCTCTTGGGAATTTTAGACTTACCTCACCCATTTTCTTAAAGGCTTTTAACTAAGCCTTGCTCTTGGGAGACTTTGTCTTGGTCTCAACCATTCTTAGAGACTTTTGACTCATTCTTACCCTTGCTAGGGGACTTTTGGCTTCACCACGCTTAAGCAAACCAAAAGATGTTCATAAAACATTATTTAAGTACATAACAAAGTTTCATGGTATCATGGCATATAGATACATGCTAAGACCTCTTTCATAGCTTAAAACACACACACACACACATTCAAGACATGATAAACATCCACTCATGTATGAGAGAAAAAAGAGAGAGCTACCTTGAAGCAAGAGTTCAACATTTTTTCCTTAGGTATTCCTCCCCCTTTTTGGCCACACACTTGCAATGAGATGTGGCTTGGTTCTCTTGGCCTAAACACATTAAATATGACACAATTACATCATGGAAGTAAGTTCTATCATCACTCACTCCCTATGGAAACTCATTTTGTTCTATGGTTGCATAATGGTGTCATATAAGACCCAATGAAGCAAGTGCTAGCATTCAAGATCTTGGCTCCATTTTCTTCTTTCATCTAGGTCTCTTGATCCCATTTAAGCCTCTTGAAGTCATCATAATTTCATTCCCAAGAGCCTAGACCTAAGTTGCTTCTTTAAGCTTTATTATAGAGCATACACTTCCATTACACCAACCAAAGTTTTTAAACTTTTTCTAAGACCTTCTTTGATGTTCTCTTATCATATTTAGTACCTTTCTACCCTTAAAAGAATTTTAAAACTCTCCCTAGGTATCAAACTAAGCTTGTTCGAGATGTGATGATAATCATGGTAATTAAGCTTAAACATGCGATTAATAATCATAAATTAAAGTCTAGAACCATTTAAATTAATCAATTTAGGGGAAAGCGAGGAAATTTGAATCTTAATATTATTAGAGTCATTAACCCAATATTTACAACCATTCATGCATATAAGTGAAATAAATCCCCAATTAAAAGCCTTTAAATCTATTACCCATTAATTTTCAACTCTCAAGAACCTCTTACAAGTGGTTCTAAGTCATCTCTTGATGTTGTTATAGGGAAAACCAAGGTTTTTAAGTTGATAAAAGAATTTAAGAACCTTAGTCGAGGCTAAATGTTTTCGTGCTGCGGCGAATTGCCCTTGGGTTCACTTCTCACATCGAGTTAAGTGTTAATTCCAACTCATTCATCTATCCTATAATCGCAATTTCATAAATTAATATCAGCAAGGATTTATAAACTACCAACAATTGTCATTCAAATACACATATCATTAAAGGTTCCATGCATCACTAGCTTAAGTCAACATCTAATATATCATATGATTACATTTCCAAAAAGTAAACCATATCATAGGATCCATAAAGTTCTACTCAGATGTTATAAACTCATACATCAAATTTCCATTTAATATGAGGCCTAACTTCTCAATAGATACATTCTATGTTGACAAAATACAAACTCCTACACTTGGCAACATGATTACATGATGATACTATATAAAAGAATAACAACATTTGTATCCACTCTACTCAGATCAGCCTAACTGTAGCCTCCCCCACATACGGTAAGAGCTCATAGATTTTCATCCACTTACTTCCCCTTATCCTTACTCGAAGGACCTTCACTTGAAATAGTTAGCCCATGAAACGGGTTAGATGCAAATCTCAGTAAATAAGGTAATTTTCATTCATATAATCCAATTTAATTAACATTCATATTAGTCATATCAGCAAATGAAATGATTATGCTACTATGATTACTATCCTATACTAGTAATCATATTTCCACATGTTAAAGGCCAATAACATCGAGAAAGGCCCATCTACGGCACCCACTCTCCAATGAGCACAACCAAGGCTCAGTGCATCTAGGGTTTGATCATAACCAAGTGCCTGATCGAAGCACATGTACGGGTGGCAACCGCACCACAACTCCACCAGGACTTATAAGGTCCAAACACAATACGATGGATAACCAACCAATTCATTAGCATTTCAAAAATATAATTGTGTAGAAAATATAAAATTAAATTAGACATATACATGAAATTTAACATAATCCCTAGTTACCTCACTCGTGGCCAATTTGGGAAGCTAACAGTAATACTAAAATCCTCCTATAATCATAATATCAGAAAAGTACCACTCTAAGTCAGTCCATTACTATCTCCATTTATCAATTATGGTAACAACCCAATAATCAAAGAATTAATCTATTGATAATTACCTAAGGGACACTTACCCAACCACCAAAAGATTAAATTTTGAATTTTTCCTTCCTTAGCTTAGAAACTTTAAAATATCACCCTACATTATAGTTATTTTCACATAGAAATAGAGCCCATATCATAAGTTAGCCAATGGAGTCTCTAACTAGGAGAGAAAGCATCAAAATGAGAAGTTTATACTTACCTAACAACACCTTTAGCCTCAACCTCTGAAATTTCACCATGAAAACACCAAATAACAAGTTTCAAATTTTGGGTTGGGTGAAATGCTCTAAACAAAACATTAATCAGGTCAAATTGAAGAGAAAGATAAGAGGATTAAGTTTATAACAACTACCTTTGTTGATTTTGAGCCTAGAAGTGAGAAATGGTGAAAATGTGTCAAAAACCCTAGTCCCTCTCTAAGACCTCCGAATTTCACTTTGCCTCTTATGTTTTTTCTGTAGAATGGGGAGGAGGCTAAGTGTATTTAGGGTTTAGTTTGGTTTATGTTGGGTCCTAAATGGGTTATGGGTTGACCTAAAAGCCCAAATTCTCATGGGTTCAAATTTTATGAATGTTAGGCCAAATTTCATGAGTTGGGTTACAGAATTTTGATTGGGTTAGGCTAAATTCTAAGAGTTCATTTAGTTTGGCTCTGCATAAGGAATATTAGGCCAACTATAAGAGTTCATATAAATAGAGTCTTAGGCCTCTACCTCACTAAACTTAATTGGGCCATTGCTAAGCAGTCTCTCTCTTGGGCCAAGTCTCACAATAAGAAGTTAGGTCTGCACCTAAATTCATTATGCCTCCATAAATCCTTATACATGGCTTACTAAAATTAATTTAAGCCTAGATGAAGTTTTCAACCCAGTTAAATCTTCAACCCATATTAATAATTTATTACTCTAGAAATTCCCATTCCCATAACTTGCTTAATTATTTCATAATAATTATTCTTAATCAACCTAAATCCATGATTAATACCTTAATTAATTTTAGGGTGTTACACGAGACATATGCTAGGTTTTTGGCCTATGGAGCTAGCTTTGTTTTCTTGAAGGAATTGACACATGTGAGGCTTTCTTGGCATCTCAAGAACCCATATACACTCACAGAAAATTAGTAATATCACTAGAAAGCTTCATATACGTTAAGGTACAAAGGAAACCCTAGGTTTTGGAATCTTGAAAACTAATAGTTTTTTTTGGAATTTCTTTGCATCTACTTGTTCCTCACCCTTAAAAACCTAGGTTTCATACCTGGTTTAGGTCAAATTTTACTCCCTCTTACTAGTTCTATATGAGGCCAAAAATGAGCTATGGAGAAACAAGAAAAAGCAAGGAAAGCCATGGAAATACCTTGATTTCTTAGCCTTTACAAGAGCTTTCTCCATTGTCATCACTCCTCCTTGAAATTTTGAACCTCTCCCCTCTAAATAGGACTCAAAACAGATCCAAAACATGCATCAAAACTATGGAAAGAAAGAGGAGAAGAAGGAGAGCAAGTTCAAGGAAAGAAGGAGCAAGAAATTCCTTGATTTTTCTTACCTTTTCTTAGGTTTTTCTCCTCCTTTTGAGCTCCTCCTTGTGCACGACTTTTTGAAAAATTTCTCCTTGGTCTTGTACAGAATTTAAGTTAGCCAAATGTGAGGGATAAGTGAGGCACCACATATATATAGCTAGGGATTCTTAAGGGACTTTTTAAAATGCCAATTTTGTCCTTCATTCTTAGCTTTTTTGTTCAAGGCTCATTTTAACTCTTTTTCAAAATTTTTATTTTCCATCATACAATTTAGGTTCTTTAACCTAGAAATAGCTTTTGGAATCACTCAAATCAAGTCTAAAACCTTCCCAAACGAAAGAGTTAAAGTTCGGGGTCACTGACATTCAAAAACGTAAATCATAGGGGTTTTAACTGTTCTAAGAGTTCCTATGATTTTTAAAGCCTCTAAAAACCCCAGAAAACTCAATTTTTCCATTTAAAGATCCCTCTTCTGAGTTTACTAAAAGTTACTCAAAATTACGAAACTACCACTACGTTTCATCAAAGATTTCTTTAGCCCTTCTAGCCTTGGCTTTTGGGCATCTTAAGCCTTGATTCCCTGTTTTCTAATATTTAGAATTTTATGCAAATTTTATTTGGCCTTAACTGATTCATTTTAGGAGACTCTCTTTTATATCTAACCTATTTCCGTCAATTTTACAAAAAACTGGGCGTTATAGGTTTCCGAGCAACTCAAGCATTCAATCTTCATTTTTAAGGGTCTAAACTATCACTCTAATTTTATTTGGCCCTATGCCCTTGCTTTACGGGATTTCCTTTGAAAATCACACATTTTTTTGCCTTTTTTTGGCAAACTGGGTGTTACACATCGTGACCTGGAAGACTCTCGCTACTACTAAACTTAGGTTTGAAAACAAAACTCCAGCAAAATATGATTCTTGCCACGGCTTAGAGTGCCTACGCAGTGGTTAGATTCCTCTTGATCTCATGGAATACACATGCACATGATTCTTGCAGTGGCTAGACTCACCTACATTGTGGCAAGATTGCCCTCAGTTCACTATTAAATGAACCCCACAATTTGTGATGCAGCAAGAAGACATGGCACCATGGCTTTGCCACCTCCTCATGCATTTTGGTCACAACTCAAGACAATTTGGTTACAACTCAAATGCATACTAATCCCCAACACTTAGCTATATGAATTAACAAATTGCTACCACTTGCAATTCACTCCTAGGATCTTACTATAGCTAAAATGCAAGGCTTTTAAAACATTTACCTTTTGATAATCATTATTTGATATTCTTACATAACCCAAGAATCTAAAAGCTACCCATACCATTTTAATTTCAATTATATCAATACATGAGCTCCTTCATGATAGCAAATGACAAGGTGAAATTTCAAGGGGCATCCTAAAATCCACAATACACTACCTAATTTCTTGAAACCACTTTAAGCAATTTTCAATTGATAAATTAAACTTGTCTACATTATCAAAACCTTGGCATAACTTTAAATTCAAAATATGATCATGGCATATCCTAAAATCACACATAAGGGACCTATGACAATAAAACTAGCTATGACAACACCCAAGGGTTGGATCATCCCACATTCCACACAACGAAGGCACCCAAAACATGTTCTTAAAGCCTCTACTCCCTAATCCCCAAACAGAACCACATTTACATAGGCATTAATATTGAATATTCACCACATGATAGTAAATCCACCATTTAATAGTAACATGGCCAATAATAAGAATAAATATAATAACTACATTCTTTATTGGATAAGGTAATTCTCCATAAACACATTGCAAGTCACAATTACTCAATTACAAGTAAGATTATCAACTTAAACATAATTTAAAGTCTAATTCTATGGGGTTCATTCCAATTTACAAAATATCAAAATACTTACACTTTGTAATATATGAATGCAACATGATGAATCCCACATGTATAATCCCACACAAAGCCTTAAACTAGGGGTTGCCATCCACTAGCTTCCCCTTATCTTTAATAGAAGAACTTTCACTTGAAAATGTTAATCCACAATAAGGGTGAAATGTGAATCTCAATAACCAAAAGAAATTTCATTTACATGTATAATTTAATCAATGTAAATGCTTTTCATATAGAGAAATATCATAAGCATGTCATGTAAATCAGCAAATGAATAAGTTTGACTATCAGTAACTACTATCATATACTAATAATCACATACAATATGTTAATAGCCAAAAAATAAAAGGAAAGGGGCATGATCACGGCACTAACTCCCTATTGAGCACAATCATAGCTCAGTGCATTCTAATGAATACAATCACAACTTGGTGCACAATGATAGCACAATGCACAAGTTGAAACATGATTACAACTCCATAAAAGGATACGATTGTGATCCAAAACAACAAGCAGCCAAACTAATCATTTATCATGGAAAACATATATGTGCAACAAATATAAGATTAACATTAACATATACATGGAATTAAAACCTCTAGTTACCTCACTTAATTGCCAATTCCTCAAAAGCTATCAACAAGTGCCAAAACACTCTAAGTGTCCTAAACCAACCAAAATACAACTTTTAGTCATTATCTACTAAAAAGGTTATATATCCATTCACTCCAATCATTAAGAATCACTTAGAAAACACTTACCAAAGCCTCCAATAGATTAACGGTACTAATTGAAGCCTTAAAAACTCAGAAATAATAGTGGGTCACCACCAATCCTTGTATTTTCACACATGGGGATAGCCATTTACCAAACTCAACTTACAAATGAAATTTAAGTATGTTTACGCTATAAAATGAAAGGAAATACTTACCCAATAGTTCTACTAAATCAAGCTTCAAAAATCATGCAAGAACACATCAAGAACATAAATTTCAAACCCAGGGTTTTGGTGGAACTCCACCAAATGGAAAACTAATCAGACCAAAATAAAGAGGAAGATGAGAGGATTAACTTCTATATCACTTACCTTGGCCAAATCTTCCTCTATATGCACAAATCAAGGCCACAAGATTGAGAAACCCTAACTCCCTCTCCCTTATGCATTTCTCCTTGTGTTTTTACTATCTAAAATGCTCTAGCTTAAATAATAAAGTGGGTAGCTCTAATTTTAGGGTTTTATGGGAGAATGACAAACCTAAAGGCATTTTTGTCAATTAGTTTTATTTTTTAGTGATGGGCTACAATTTGATGAGTCCAAATAGGCTAGGTCTCCAAAATTGGACTCCTAAAAATTATTCTTAGTGTAATCAAATTAATTATGGAGCTCTAATTAAATTTTCACCATTACTACTTAATTTTCTCCCAATTAAATTCAAATCTACAATTAAATTTATTTTTTTGTCAAGAATTGCCAAATAATTATTATTTACCTAAAATTTCCCAAAATCATCATTTTCCTTGAAAATCTTATTTTCATAATTTTCTTTAATTCTCATGATAATTCCTTATTTTTTTTCCAAATTAAATCTTACTACCCATAATTTCATTTAATAAATTTTGAGATGTTATAATAATACTTTGCATTTTATGGCTTTATAGGTGGATTTATTTGCATATTCTTACTCTTTATCTTTCTAAACCCTTGTTTTTATCAAGTTTTCCTCAAGTTCATGCCTTCTCCTCTCTCTCTCTCTCTCTCGGTTGAACCGACCATGCCTTAGGATTGTAAAAATAACAATTTTTCTAAAGCTAAATCATACCTTATTTAGAAGCTCCTTGGATGTTGACACTTCTTTTGCTCAAGGTGATAGCCACAACTTTAACCTTTTTAAGAAACCAAACCCACCATAGGAAAGAACATGAAGAGAGGAAGAAGTTTCATAATTGTATCATAGCAAAATTTTGCATAAAACCTTACCTATTTTGCCTTTCTTTACCTTCTCTCTCCTCCCTCTTTTTACACTACTATAGATGCTGAAAGGAGCTGCTCAAGGTCAGTGATAAAGAATGAAGAAGAAGCACATGACATAATAAAAAGAAAAGTTAAGTTTATAACTTTTCCAAAAAATGACCATTACATCCCTATATGTTAATTCCTTTGTTTAAACTCATTTCTCAATCTTTTTATAAACCAACTACTCCATGCCAAATTTTAGACTTTCGACTTATCAAAAATATCTACTTAGAGATTTCATAGGTTTAAAACAATCTAGAAAAGTCTAGCTTAAAAGATTGCCATTGGCACTCCTAATTTATACACAATCAAGGATTTAACTAAACCAACTTCATATAGTTAATTTACTAATCTTATTTTATCATATTATGGTGAGGAATATAAGTTTCTCATGTTAATTTTTATGTTATTTAAATCTTTGAGTTTTTTCACTTTACAGTTATAATGGCTTCCTTTTCTTTTGTTTTACTCTTCTCTCTCTTGTAGTCCTTTCCTTTCATTTTAATTACACCTCTTATCCCTATTTATCATATCTATTATATTCTCTTTTAATATCTAAAAATTTACAAAAATTAGCAATTATGACATCTAATGTCCAAGGAATTAGCTACATTGGAAGAACTAGAATGCCTAATCAAAATGGCCATCAATGAATTGGGTAATTAGGCTCAGGGTTTGCAACTAAGGATTTCCTCCTAGCTGTTCAAGAGCAATACAATTTATTTATTTATTTATTTATTTATTTTGAATTTGTACTGGGGTCATTTTTAAGGAGTATTATTATGGGAGATTAATGAGGTTAAAGTTTGTTGAAAGTTGTTCCAGAATAATAGTGAGAAATCCATTTGTTTTTTAGTTCTATTAAGAAGTTAAAATAGTATTTCTATCAATATAAATAGGGGATAGTCTATATATAATTGGTGTGATTGAATTAAATGTTATTGTGTTTCTATTTTCTCTGTACTAATTTTGAAAAAGATAGAAAGCTTGAGGATTTTTGGAACAAGTTTCTATACTGTTAGATTGTTTTCAAAATTTGTGCATTATAAGAAAATATTATTTAAGCATAAGTTTTTAAACCATCTAAGTTCGAGTTTCAAAGAACTCAAACTCTGTAGCAAATTTTTTAAAAAATAATATATAGATTTAATTTGTTCAAAATATCTTTTAAATATTAAACTTGAATACTATTTTGGTGCCGTATCTTTACACCATGTTTCATTTTGGGTGGGTTTCAATTCCAAACAAAAAGAAAATCAAGTTATGGTGTGACGCAAGGCATCACACCAAGTCCCAGCATTACTTCTCGATAAGCCCCCACAATAGAGCATTGAGATGGGACGAATTGGATTGAAGGTTGAATTGCTGGATGAATTCCATATTGTTGGATGAATTCAAAGATGGGAGGTTTTCACCTGCTTTAGATAAACGAGAAATGGAGCTAGATTGTATAGCAAGTTCATGGAGCTACAAATTCCTAGAAAATGTGGACACATACGAGTAGAGTTTATTATGACTTTACCTCTAGGTGTTAGGATGTTGGCACGTGGCAGTTTTACTATATTATAATGGGACTTTGACTCATTTGGATGCTGGATGTTATGGCATCTCATTAATAAAGCGGAGACCCGGGAAGAATAATTAGTATTACATCCACCAGATGTAAATAGTGAGTAATCCTTAATACAGCTTTCAAGGAACTCCAACTGAATTTAAATCCCCTCAATTTTCCAAGATAAATTGATGATATCAATTTCATAGATGTACAAAATGTGTAAAACTTACTTAAATGTCTTGTTTGAATGCCTAAAAATCATTTAAACAACAGACTCCACACTTGGTCTATCTCTTTCCGAAATTGATATTATCAATTTCAAAAGAACATTGAAAAAATCTATTTCTGTATGTTTATTTCGCTGGTCAATCATTGATTACCATTTAAAGTAAAAAAATGTTTATCCCTTTTGTTGATCAACTAAGCCACCTTTCCAACAACAGAAGAGCAACTATTTCTAGATAAACAATCGTGTATATTACTCAATTCTTTCTTAAATTTTATTAAAATTATATAAATATCTTTTTTATTTTTAAAATATACATAAACCGTTTTTGAAACAAAATTATCCTATCCAACTTAAAAAAACTTTTATGCAAATACCTTCTATTTAAAAATTTTTAGTTTAAAAAAATGTACTTCAGTATAATAAAAAGTATTTTGGTCCAAAAAAATTTTAAATTAAACTAAAGTATAAAATATTTTTTTCGTTTTAATGGAAGTTTGTATATATTTTGAAAATAAATAGATTTGTAACTTCACCAAAAATCAAAAGAAACTTGTGTAATTTACTCTAAACAATATCCAGATTAAGCTTCACTTGTGGTCTTGTGGCCTTGGTCTTTGATACATACTACCCCAATGGATTATCCTGTTCTCCAAAAAAAAAAAACATCCGCCTTTTTTGGCGCAGCCAAGGAAGGAGGGATTGGATAGAAAAGTCCATTGAAATAATTTCTTTATTTTTTCCTCACAAAAAAATATTACAATTTCAATATCATATATGAACCACAAAATTTGATTGAAAAAACATTACTGTTACAAGGGCTAATTCCACATTACTCATTGGCTCCACTCAGTAATGTGTTTCAAAATTGGTGGAATCTATCATCAAGATCTCTTAACAATAGCAGTAGCAAAAAAAGGATGGTGACTGAACGCAAAAGAAACCTTCACTGATGGGTCAAGGACTCCTACCCGGCAGATGACGTTTAAGGCGACACTGTTATGCTCTGCTACTTGCTCTACTCTGCGCAGCTCAGTCATCTTGTCAGGGTTATTGGCAAAACTACTCTTGACATCTTTTGCAATCCTCTGGGCTTCCTTGAAGTAATCACACATAACTAGGCTCTGAAAGAGAAATTCATAAATATTGAACCTATCTCTGACGGTATAAACATCTAATAGTTTTCTAAGAATACTTACGGAGAAGTTAGCCTGCATAGTTGAATCCTTAAATGACATGTATGAGATGTGATCAGGAAGGCAAGCTTTCCTTAGAAGCTCAAATTGTTGAACAAATATCTGGATAAAGGCTAAAAAATGAATCAAGTTGCAAATGAAAAATATAATTTGAAACATAGGTCATTTGAAGTGACCCTTATTCTGGAGAGTTTACCACACATAAACAGATTGGGTTTAATTGGGCTTGCCTCACCTGGACCAATTAAAGTGCAACAACAACAACCACAACGAGGAAACCCAGATGCTTTTCCACCCCCAATTATCATAAATGTATTTGCCTTTAACTACAAGCATAATTTTTTAATTATCACAGCTGGTGTAGAACTTACTAGATTCAACAGATCTTTTAACTACTTTATTCACAAAATGCGATTAGACACCATAGAAAATCCTCTAAATGCAACTGGGTAGATAATTGATGGTTTCTGCTGATTTTCTCGTAAAATCATTGTAATCTGGAGGAGAATGAAACCATAAATTGGCTTCAGGTACACAGGCAATGATTCTTCACTGGTTCCAAAAGAGGCTTGGCAGTGCTTTAACAAGGGTTCTTTAAACAACTGAACCTTGCACATGGAAGAAACGAAAATCTTTACCTCATGTTCTGTATTAAAAGGGCTTTGCGGTGCTGCTATTATGTGCTCGTTCCTCAAGGCAGCAAACATCTGAAGAAAAAAAAAAGGGCGGGGCTAGAGGAAACTATTTACGATATTGAAGGAAGAACAAATAGGGAAGGTTATAATGTTACAATATATACTCATGTCCACATAGTAAATATGACAGGTTAACAGATCAGAAAGTCTCCCCAATATGTCCAGTACTTCCTCTTCCAAACAATATAATCCTTCATGACAGGAAAAGAAAAAAAAAGACTTTTCAAGAGATTTGGCAAAATAGGGTTTACTTGGAAAATGATACATTTTCGCATTTCGTACAAGTTTTGGATAGATCTTCCTGGGATTCCCACAAAACCCGCCATTTTGAATTCCATGAGGGGAGAATGTTTTCATATGTCAAAAGACAGCCTGTCCTTGCCCTTATACTCTCTTAGAAATAATAAATATAATAAAACTACATATAATAAATAAAAAATATAAAAAATATAATATATTAATATAAAAACTTAATGTGATAAGCAGATACTAAATTATAAATTAATAACAATAAATTTAAACATAATATAATTATTTAATATCGCAAAAAAATACTTTAATAAAAGAATTAAAATTTATAATTACTATAATAATAAATAATAAATATAATAATCATAATATACAAATATGTGAACATAATAAAATATGTAAAACTTTGATAAGAGTTTTTCAAAAAATTAGCAAAGATCCCGAAAAGTGTAACAAAATATTCCGAGAGCATTTTTAATGAACCACATATGAGAAAGTTATATTCTGAGGAGTGTGATTCCCTTGAATCACGTTTCCAAGAATGTCATCTAGAATGGAAATGTATGACTTTGTGAACTGAACGCCGGTAAAGGTTGACAGACAGAAAAATGAGATTACCATGCTCAGTCCTTCAGCTAGATATACTTGGCTCTGAAGAAACAAGACAGCTGCTGGGATCTGATAATCCCTCCCTGCATCCTTGAAAGAATCCCTTTTCTTCTTTCCCTTCTTTTTAGCTGATCAACACGAAGCATAGGAACATAATGAAGTCAGAGCCATAAATGAATTCATTGCACAATTACAAGGATACTAAATTATATTACTGCTAAAGTTATCATCTTGGAAGCAAACATGTTTAACAAATGAAGCGCGTATTTTAATAACTGCTAGATGGAGTACACATACCAGTGCCATTATTCATTACTATCCTGAGATGTGTCTTCTCTGCAAGCTTGATCAATATTGCATAAATATACCAGTATACCATGCAATAATCATGTACAGAGTAGAGTTCCAATTCAAAACCCAAAATGAGAAATCGACAAGCTATCCAGTAAGTTTGCTCTTCAACCCACATGAGGATCTGTTGGAATATTTTGAAACATAAAATCTGCAGGAGCAGAGCAATGCTAGAAATTGGCAACTGAATAAATAATAGCTCAGCAATAAAGGAACTGTGCCCAAATATTTGTGACAATAAATTCACTTTATGTGAGTATGATATAACTTCTCAATGCAACTGATAGTTATTTTTTCTAGGGGCATCACTTCCAGGAAGGCGTTTGGTAAATTCAAGAAACTTGTTGTCACTCAGTAAAGAAACATACCTCATCATTGGAAGGGTTTGAGGCTTCTCCAAACTCCTTCTTAGAAGCCAGCTCCAGCTGTAAAGCAGGAATGCAAGATTGGATATGCTTAAATGGATATTCTCAAAGTCATGACATACAGAAATCTATATTAAGTACGGAAGTTCAATCCTACATAATAGACAGATATCTCAACCATTTGATATCTTACTTTATATACATTTTCTTTCTTCTTCCTTTGGAAGGAAATGAAATTCTGCAATCTCAAACTCATTATAGGTTGGCTTGGAATAAGATAATGCCAACTATAAAGAATAAAAGACCCAGTTATAATTTCAATTCATTATCTGTAACAACAACAGAATGAAGCATTCATGAAAATCTACCAAAAAGCCAACTCAATTTCTTAATCAGGCAGAAATGTTATAGGTAACTGAATGTAGAAAAGTTTTATATATCACTTCTCATGAACTATTTAACATGTAGAGTCATTCATCATCCATTTATATAACCTTGCAAAATAAAACACATTCAAGCAGATTTTACAGCATGCAAATAACATGGGACAAAGGGAAGTTCATTATGAAAGGCACATTTTTCTGAAAATAAGCATAGGATGCACCTGAACATAGGTGATACGCCAGTCTTGCAACATTTTCCCTAGCTTACGTCTTTGCCACGCAGCATTGGTACAAAGGATTTTGAGCAAATTAATAACTAGCTGCATACAAAATATTGCATGGATTAGATAAAGTGCCAAATGCAACAAACTGTGAGAGCACTATCATCCTTTATAAGTAATAAATTCCAGATTGATTAAGAAAACAAACAAAGCAAAACAAAGAAATCCTTTAGTCAAGCCTTGATAGTGTTATTTAATAAGATGGTATAATTGAGTTTCGTCCTCATAAGCTTGCATGTCTATAGATGTCAGGAACACATAAAAAGAATAAAAGGGTTTAAATAAATTGTTGTGAGATAACATACCAAATCGTCATGAATTCACTACCTGTCCAAGTTGTACCATGAATTCATTCTTTTGAATGTCATGATCCTTTGTAACTTCAGGTAATCCAGCAGCTCTAGTGATCACAGCAAATATGGGAATTCGGCCATAAAGCTTCCCATCTTGGACCAGCAGAAGCTGATGACAAGTTTATCATTCAAGCTTAAAGAGCACACCAGAGATCTAAACAATAGTAGTAAGTGAAATCATTGTAACATGCACAACTTGCGTGCCTTTACAGGCCTGTGCATAATGAAGTAATGGACCAATAAGAAAGAAACTTCCATCAAGATGCCAACCACAAGTGCAAATTAAATATAAAAGAAAACTGAGAGACCTTAGTGTGTCTAGCATCTCATATCAGGTTTTTCCAAACTGCACATATCTTTTACTTCTATTATAATTATACCGTAGAAACAGTGTCACATGATCTGTGGTGCTTAACCATGAAAAATCAATTTTCTTTGATGCTCTGGTTAAGTGATGTAGGCTTCACTGATGATGATGATTCTGTAATATCAGGTCCTTACAAAGTGCAGATGTCTTTTATTCTATCTATTATATTTTAAAAACAGTATCATCAGAACTGCGGAGCTTAACCATGGAAAGTTAATTTCTTCAATGCAATATCCAGTGATGTAAGCTTTGGCTTGTGATGATGACTTTGAAATATTCTATTTGACATGGCAAAAACAGTAATAATCTATAAATATGATTTGCTAACATTGTTAAAACATCAAGTCCACATCCAGTGAATTCTAACTGTTTTCAAGTAAAGAGAGCTTAAATAATCAACATAAAATGACCTATAATGCAGGAAAGATATTTTTATACTCTTTCAAACCCCTTAATAGAGGTATAAAGAGAAATTCTAATGTTCATAACAGATAACACATCTTTCTCTTCCTGAATGTTTCACAAAAGGTGGTTGTTGAAAATATATATATATATATATATCTACATGACAAATATTTAAATAATTGGATTTCTCATCTATACAGAAAATTAATTAGTTTTATAGGAATATAAGAAAAGAAATAATCATCAAACTGAGCAGGTGAATTAAGAGCCTTTAAATGATCCACCTGAAGATGAGATCTAGCAACCAAATCAGGTTGAGATTTCTGGAATTTAATCACAAAGTGCAAAGCAGCTTCTAATGATGGATCCAACGAGCAGGAACATATAATGTCTAGATCTTGAAGAAGTTTCACAAAATACTGAATAGCCTGGCATAGAGAAACAGGAAGCATTACAATAAAGGAAGAGATTGTCACATATTAATAGAAACCTATGAAGCACAGATACGATATGGATACTGGGATACAGCAATTTTTAAAAAATATAAGATATGATACTCTTAGGATGCTTTATTAAATTTATAAAATATACATATATGTATATATTTAATATTTAAAAAATTTATATACATCAATTAGACTTAATATATTATAATATTTTTTATCAAATAAATGTTTCACAATATAATATGTAATTTCCAAGTATATAATATACTACAGGCCTGACAGTGCCCATGATTTTATTATTATATCTCATAATCCCAAGACCATTGACCACTTTCACTGCCCAGCTTCAGTTAATGGAAAGCAATTTCACTTATCCCAAGAACATTGGCTTCACTGAAGCAACAGAGCAACAGAACTACAGAAGAGCATGCCAGAGCCCATTTGAACAAGAGCAGACATGACCCATCCACTTGAAGAGACCTTGATGCAGCCTCAGCAACAGAAAATTGGACCAGTCAAAATGGAAGATGGACATCAATCTCAGAATCGACTTGCAATTTCAGAGGAGAAAAAACCAGAAATTTCAAACCAAATGCCCTGATGGTGTGTCTTGCTTTCAATGAAAAATTTCGGCATCCTAAAAGGTAGGTTTCAATGATTCAGAGGTTTCACCTGCATATCAGGCCATAATGGGGCTATGAGAGCTGTATCTCTGCTGTATCAGTAGTTGAATATTTTTTTAATTTTTAATTTTTAATTTTTAATTTTTAATTATTTTTTTAAACAAAACAATGACTTTCGTTACACATGGGATATGTATCCAGGTGTATCCCAGACATATCAATGTCAGATACACATCCAACACCAATACGCAAGGCTTTCTCACCTATCGGCGCTTCCCAAATAGTAATCCTCTAAGCACTCACCTTTTCCCAACTGAGAATTTTAATTGATCGAGGAGGCATTGGGGCTGATGATCTGCAGTTTAAACTAGCATCAAATCCAATTGCTTGACAACCAGATGCAGTTGTGTCTTCTATGTTTTGTTCACACATCCCCTGAACACTAGCTCTGAGAAACTCTGAGGATTTTAGTATGCAGTCAAGCTCTGAAATGCATGAAGCTATGTGTTTTCTTGCCAACTCCAATCCTCTCCCTTGGGGCCGTCTCATAGACATCAAAAGATGGTAAAAATGCTGAAAGAAAATTGAAAGTTGTTGAAATTTCTGTCAAACAAAGTTTGATTCATTGACAACTGGATTGAAGAGGTGGAAGGAAAAGATACTAAACAAACAAATAATATCATTTAAGTAAGGGATACAACAGGTTTGAGTTATGGGTACTATAACCAAGTCCTCAAGCCAGATGTAAACAACACAGTTTATATGAACATTATGTCACCTTCAATTTTGACTGTCAAACTGTGCCAATTAAGATAAAGTTGATGTTGGAAGCTAATTTTACAATTTTTGTTTCCTTATCTTTGATACGTGTGGATTGACCAAATGGATTGCAAAAAGTATGTGTATTAATACATAAAGACAACTTATGTCTGATGTGTAAACATGTTATCACAAACAAAACAAGAATGTAGTTCTATATAATCTGCATAACTTAGAAGAGAATATACATAGGATAAGACCTTACGAAAACGTAATCGGGATAACAGTGCCTTGCAGTACCCTTCTTCCAGATCAGGATTACTTTGAAGTGGCTCTATATCTGCAACTGAATAGCTAACAACTCAATTAAAAGCATAAACTTTGATGTAACTTGCACCTATTTTGTAAATGATGGCAAAGGCATGATGATTTTGAAAGTTATAAGGCTTAAAGAATGTACTAGCACCGAGTGTGATGAGCAATAAAGAAGAATCAATTAATTGCATGCGGTGGAACTTCTGTTTTACTCCTCATCTTCTTCATTCCATCAATTTATATTTAACAAAGCAATTTCATGAGAGCAAAATGGGGTGGAATACGAATATTGGAAAAATTAGTATGGAATCATATATCAGTATGGATTACTATTATTATGTTTATTTATAAGTCAATTAGCATAAGCAGTGATTAAGGATAATAGTTATCTAATGAGTTAGGTTTGCCTATTTAAGAAAAATCAATTAATTGCCTAGGTTGTGGAACTTCTGTTTTATTCTTGATCTTCTTTATTCGATCAATTCATAAACGACAGAGCAGGAAGATGGAGAATGGAAGAGGAATATTGGGAATAAAGTATGGAGTAATATATCAGTATGGATTATTATTATTATATCTTTATTTATAAGTATATTAGCATTATCAGCAATTTAGGATTATAGCTATCTGGTGAGTTAGGTTTGCCTATTTAAGGATACCTTGTCACTTGTAATTTATCAGACTTATCAGAATCAGACTTCAATTAATATTAAGATAGTTACTGAGTTCCTATTGTCCCCCTTTCTCTCTCTAAATTGGCTTCCCAATTCTTTCTCTCTCTCTCTTCTCTCTGTTCTATATCACAAGGTCAGTAACTAATCAATTATTTACATAAAAGGTCATAAATATATGATATAACAGAGAGTATAAAATGCTAATAGGTGAGGTAACTAATAAGGCCAGCTACAACAGGCATTGGGAACACCTTTAATTTTGGGAAAATTATCACTTCTCAAGGGTGGTTAACTGTAACATATTTATTTAGAACATTACCACCAAACTTCACTCCCATTCAGTTCTGCCAAAATACCTGAAACTTCCAACAAAATTATGATACAATGCCTCGCTAATAAAACAGAATATAAGATTTAAGTTTCAACAAGCAATTACCTTCTAATACTCTTCTTTTAGCTGATGACACTTTACACGCACGCAGTTGGCGCAATATTGTTTCCTCAACAGCATTTAGCAATGATAAACACTTTTCGTCTCCATCTACACTCAGAGGAAGGCCATATGCCATAGTAAATAGATCCTCTTCCTGAAACAGACATATATCACCTTTTTTAATTTTTTAAAAGAGAGAGAGAAAGACACTCCATATGAGAACAAACTTTTAATTAAAGGGAATAAACAAGTATGGATATGTCAGTCATATTTCCATATGAATACAAAAAATATGACAAATATCTATTAAGAAGACACAAGAATAGGCCAATATGCGGGGAAGGCCACATGTACTGTAAATCAGTAATGTTCCTGACACAAATATAAACAAATTTAATCCATGGAGAAAGATCCAAATTAACAAGGATATCGACAGAATCCTAACATTCCATTTACTCTTTTTCCATGTTATATCCTTTAGTAAATGGCAAGCCAACATTGCAGAATCACACACTTCCCAAAAAAAAAACAATTTACCTAAATCGATACAATTATTAATAAAACTATGGATAGAAAATCACACCAAAACCTATTAATATATGACGGAGATAAAAAAGAGCTGTTGGAGTACTTTACTTCATGTGTTCGTGCATCCGAGACAACCGAAAGAACTGCTTTGCAGGTTGCACGTATGACTTTACAGTAAGAGTGCAACAGCGCATGTGATGATGTTCTGTCAGGCCGTAGGAGATAAAGACAGGAATAAACAGTTTGTGCCAATGAATGACCCTTGTGCCATGTTGCCTGCCATGTGAAATAATAATAACTAAGATAATAAGAAGGAAAGTATAAGGAGAATGTATGTAGCATGGACAGAGACAAAGAATGCACACAGCATAACATGTCTTTAAATAAGTTGTATCTATACAATCTTAAAACTATTCAACTAAAATGTTATGCTTTACAGACAAATATTTTACAAGCTTTCATAGGAAGAGAGGACGTATCCTAGATAAAGTGTAGATTATTTATATACTCTATGCACTAAATTACTGCATATGTCATTACGTGACCAGAAAAAGATTTATAAAGAGCATCTGATCAAGATCACACACTCATTGACCCATGCATGATACCCATGCATATGTGGGTGTTTATGTATCCTTAATAGAGAGATAGATGCATTTCAAACTTGAGAAATAGTTCCACGAAACTAATGCTATGCATATGATGGGCTCATAAATACCAAGCCTAGATCTGGAAAGGTCTATGTTTAGAAGAATCAAAAGGGTAGGGACAAGTGTTGGAGAGGTGGTAGGGAGAGAGAATAACCTGTAACTAACTCACATGTGTGTTGGCATGGTGGAGTGATGTAAGGAATGACAAGAGGGTCATGTGGGGAGAGGCAGGCAATTAGTGTTGTTGAGGGAGAGAGCTCTAGTCTCTCAAAAACCAAAGGTGGAATCTCTGTGTGTGTTGGTTTACTTGAGTGAATTTTGCTATAATCATCTTCTTCCCTTGAAGAAGACGTTTTATTCTAAGTAAATAATACCAAACTTGAAGGTTTCTAGCAAATTTGGTATCAGAGCATCGATTCCTAGGTATGGTGGGGACCAAAATGGAAGGACAAGTGTTAGAGAAGGGATTTGGTGAATTGCAGAAGAGCCATGAGGAGGTGAAAGAGGAGCTTACATCGATTAAACTGTTGATGTAGGAGCTTCAAGATCAGCTAGGCAATCTATGTTCTTTTCCAAATGTAGATAGAGTGAGAGATGTGATGAACGGTGATTCACATAACCTTCCAACGAGTCCAAACGCAATAACCCCCGCTGTGGAAGTGAATGGGAGCCCATAGAAGGTGCCTACAAGCCCAACAGCTGTGACAGCTACAACCCAAGCTTTGGGAATTAACTAAAACGGAAGCAATAAGGATCCAAGCAGGTATAGACAGCTAGAACTACCGGTATTCTCTAGAGAAGATCCAATCAGGTGCCTATTCAAGGTTGAACGGTATTTCTCAATCAATAAAATTGAAGAAACCGAGAAGTTAGATGCTATGGCTGTTGGTCTAGAAGGCAAGGCGTTAAACTAATTCCAGTGGCTGGAACCTCGAGCACCAGTGCATACTTGGAAGGAATTTAAGAACGAGGTATTGGGTTGGTTTTATTGCTATCAAATGGGAGATAGTTAGGAGAGGTTGTTAGGGCTCAAATAGGAGGGTTTGGTAGAGAAATACAGGGAGAACTTTGAAACACTCTCAGCTCCTCTAAGAGATGTACTAGATGAGGTGCTAATGGGGGTATTTAAAAATGGACTCAAGGATGAGATTAAGGGTGAAATGGGACTTATGCAGCCCAAGAATCTTAAAAAACTAATGGATTATGCTTTTCAAATAGAGGGAAGGGACCTTATACTACAAAGAACCAAAGAAGAAAAGAAATTAAAAGTGGGGAAGCTCAACTCAACGTCAAGATGGAGTGAAATCACTCCACAATTCTCGAAGTTCTCGAATACAGGGGAGTCATTGAGAAGTGCGAATAGTAATTCTTTTGGGAGGAATCCTAAAACTAAAGGAGGGAATAAAATCGTAAGCAACAAGGTTACTATCCCATCACAACCACTCAAAAGAAGTAGCAAGAGCATTAGTAACAAGAAAAGGATGTCAGAAGCTGAAGTTAGCCAAAGAAGAGAATTGGGGCTATGCTTCAAGTGTGATGAGAAGTTCGGGCCTAACCATAAATGTAAAAACAATCAATTTCATAGGCTGATTCTTACAGAAGAGGAGGATTCAGAAGAGGTGGGAGCAAAAGAAGAGGAGGAACAAGTAGGGGAAGAGTTTCCAAAGGTTATGGCTTCTATGGAACTATCCTTGAGTTCAGTTGCCAGCCTAGCAAGATATAGAACCATGAAGTTAGTAGGGAAAGCTTATGGGGAATAAGTGTTGGTGTTGATTGATAGCAAAGCAACGCACAACTTCATTTCAACATCAATGGTTGAGAAGCTTAAAATCCCTGTACAGAATACTTGTTATTATTCCATAACTATGGGGGATGGAAGAAAAATCATAGCAAAAGGAGAATGTAAGGAGGTATGCTTGGAGTCACAAGGAAGGTATGTTATCCAAACTTTTTACCTTTTGAATTGGGTAATGTAGCCGTGGTGTTGGACATTGCATGGTAGGAAAATCTTGGGGAATTAAGAATCAATTGGGCCCCAAGTTACATGAAGATTAAGGTTGGTAAGGAGTGGGCATGTCTTAAAAGTGACCTAGCCATCACCCAATCTGTGGCTTCTTTCAAATCTATCGTTAGAGCAGTAAAAGGCAAGGGACAAGGGTATGAGCAACAGTGGATAAGTGAAGAAATTAAGGTGTTGGATGAGTATGCTTCTATATGCAACAACCCCATAGCTGGACTACCACCTCATCACTCTCAAGATCATGCTATTATGATTAAACTAGGGAAACAACCACCTAATATTTGACCTTATCGCTATGCACATTCATAGAAGGCCAAAATTGAGAAGTTAGTAAGGGAGATGATTGAAGCTGGAATAATTAAGCCAAGTGTCAACTCCTACTCAAGTCCAGTGTTACTTGTTAAAAATAAGGATGGTAGTTGGAGGTTTTGTGTGGACTATATGACTTTGAATAAGATCACAATACCAAACAAATTTCCCATTCTAGCTATAGATGAACTTGGAGGAGCAATAATTTTTTCCAAGCTTGATTTGACATCGAGATATCACCAAATCCGCATTTCACATAAGGATGAGGCCAAGACAGCATCTAGAACTCATGAGGGCCACTATGAGTTTTTAGTAATGCCATTTTGATTGACTAATACCCCACCTACATTCTAGTTCCTAATGAATAATATTTTTAGAGCATATTTAAGAAAATTCATCCTAGTGTTCTTTGATGAAATTTTGATATACAACCCAAATGCTACAACTCATGTCCAACAGTAGAGCACTTAGGGCACATTGTATCATCATCAGGGGTACATGCAGATCCTTCAAAAATTGAACCCATGACTCAGTGGCCACTTCCTAATAATTTAAAGGCATTAAGGGGGTTCTTGGAACTTACAGGATACTATCGGAAGTTTGTGAAAGGTTACAGCAAACTTGCAACCCCACTGACAACTTTGCTCGAAAAAGATGCGTGTCATTAGGGAAAAGAAGCTCAAGAGGCATTTGAATCACTAAGGATAGCCATGACTGTTGTTCCTATATTGGCCATGCCTAATTTCCCTCGTCCATTCAAGATAGAAGCTGATGTTTCTGATGGAGGTATTGGAGGTGAGTTGAAGAAAAACCTAAGACCCACTGCCTACTTCAATCAGGAATTGTCCAATAAAGCCAAGCAATGTTCTATTTATAAAAGAAAGCTTATGGCCATTGTGTTTGCAATGAAAAAATGGCAATATTATTTGAGGGGACATCCATTCATTATTCGACCAGATCATAAAGCATTGAAGTATCTATTAGAGCAAAGAATTATTAATCCAAATCAACAAAAATGGGTCACCAAACTCATGGGCTATCGATTTAAAATCCAATACAAGCTTGGAGTGGAAAATAAGGCAGCTAATGCTCTCTTTAGAAGAGATGGTGAGATGGAGTTGAAAGTTTTTTCATTGTGGCAGTTTGGAGAAGTTGAGGAGCTAGATCAAGAGATTAAACATAGCAAGTTGAGTGTAATTGCATAGCAACTTATTGCCAGAAGTGAAGCTCCTCAAGGTTACAGCTTGAAAAAAGGATGCTTGAGTATCAAAACAGATTGGTGATACCCTGAGAATCCCCTAGAGTTAGTGCTCTTCTCAAAGAATTTCATAATTCACCCATGGGAGGGCATTCAGGATATCTAAGAACCTACAAAAGATTCGCAGAAGTGGTTCATTGGGAAGAAATGAAGTGAGATGGACAAACTTATGCAGCCCAATATGCAACATGTCAAAGGAACAAATATCAAGCAATGAGCCTGGCTAATTTGCTGCAACCCTTGCCTATACCTAAAAAAGTTTAGGAGGATCTTAGTATGAATTTCATTACTGGGTTGCCAAAATCAAATAAACACAACACTATTTTAGTGATAGTTGATAGACTCGCAAAATATAGCCATTTTGAGGCTATGACACACCCATTTACAATCAAGGAAGTTGCTGCTACATTCATTAAGGAGGTGGTGAAATTGCATGAGTTTCCAAAGTTAATAGTGTCAAATAGGGACTGCATCTTTATTAGCCAATTCTAGAAAGAGTTATTTAAGTTGGCAGGGACTACACTAAAGTTTAGCCCAAATATCATCATGAGACTGATGGACAAATTGAAGTTGTCAGTAGGAGTCTTAAGGCTTATCTCCATTGTTTCATGGAAAGGAAACCAACTCAATGGAGTAAATGGCTACCATGGGCAAAATATTGGTCCAACACCTCATTTAACCGTTATTCAAGAATGACACCATTCCAAGCATTATATAGAAGAGATCCACCTACTTTGCTTGGGTGGAACATTAGTCCCTCAGCCATAGAAGATGTGAATGTAGCTATGAAGGAAAGAAATCTGATTCTGGAAGAGTTGAGAGAAAACTTGGAGAGGGCCCAAGTGTACATGAAGGAAATTGTGGATAAAAGGAGAAGAGGGGTAGAGTTTCAGGTTGGGGATTATGTGTATTTGAAGTTGTGGCCATATAAATTAAAGTCCCTAGCCAAGAAGCAGAATGAGAAGCTAGCACCTACATTCTATGGGTCTTACCAGGTGCTGGAAAAGTTTGGGGCAGCAGCATAAAAATTGAAGTTACCAGAAAGTTCCAGCATTGATCCTGTATTTCATGTGTCCCAATTGAAGAAGTCCCTCCAAGTCCACACTCCTTTGCATGACATACCAGTTTCTTTAATGGAAGAATTGGAACTGCAATTGAAATCAGAAAGAGTCCTACAAACTAGAAGGCTCACAAATGGAAAATTGGAAGTATTGATTCAATGGGAGGGCTGTCCTACATCTGAAAGTACCTGGGAAAAATATGAAGTAATAGATACTCAGTTTCCTCATTTTCACCTTGAGGACAAGGTGCAACTCAATGGGGCTAGTATTGATGGGCCCGTAAATGCCCAGCCCAGATTTGGAAAAGTCTATGTTAGAAGAACCAAGAGGCCGGGGACCAGTGTGGGTGAGGTGGCAGGGAGTGAGACTAACCTCTAGCTAATTCTCTCGTGTGTTGGTGTGGTGGAGTAAGGTAAGGAATGATTACGACAGGGAGGATCATGCGCAGAGAAGCAGGCAGATAGTGTTTTTGAGGGAGAGAGCTCTGGTTTCTTGAAAACCAGATGTGGAATCTCTCTGTGTGTTGGTTTACTTGAGTAAATTTTGCTGTAATCATCTTCTTCCCTTGAAGAAGATGTTCTATTCTAAGTAAATAATACCAAACTTGAAGGTTTCCAACAGCATACTATATTTGGTTATCATATGGAAAACATGGATATGAAAGTTAAAATACCTCACATGCTAGTAGATGGTCAATGATGTCAATTGTGCATCGTATATCAGCCGTTTTATCAACACTAACAGGAACTGGAGCAGCACCATTCTCAATGGCTTCCTCAAGAGAATAATATCTACAAACAATACCTGAATCCATCTTTGGGTCCATTATCTATCAAAAATAGAAAATTAAAATATATATATAAGCATGGCTAATTGTACGAATGACTATTGCAAAAAACCCACTAAAGAGGATAATATTGGACAAATTCTCTGCATGCCTCTGGTGTATTTCTTATGTAGTAACTGGTAAGGCATGCCTGTTATCTTCTTTTCCAAATAGGAAAATCAAATGATTTTAAAATTGCAGACAAATTCACGTAAGAAACCACCATCATTCTGTGATCATCAAAAAGCAACATAATAAAGTTCCCAGAGTCCCACTGAGAGTGCAATTAGCAAGATGTAAGAATACCTCCAAAGCAGACATTGCAGCAAATAGATTGAAATTATCTCCATGAATGAGCTCTCCCTCCGGAAGATCTGTAACCAACTATATGAAATAAAGTTGAAATAGGAGAAGGCTACCATAGTCTTCAAATGAGGCAAGTATTCAAGTTTGGCAATCCAACGTGGAAAATTATTTCATAATCTACCACTAATAGATAGTAACGAACTTAAACAACATAATTGGAAGGAATGGGGAGATGAGGTTTAATTACTTAGTAAATAACCTCGACCTCATTGTTAAATAAACTAAGCCTCAACTTTTAGAAAGGAAGAAAAAATGAAACCTTTCCTTAATATGGTGGTAGTTTATAAATCATAGACATGAAATGAGAAAGTGGAACACTATTCAAAAAGTGATTTTGTCATGATCAAATTGTGAATTCAGCATTGCATATTTCGTGTTTGTATTCAGCAGTATTACATAAAAGACCAAGAAAATTAAGAAGTTTTGGAATTATAATAAAAACTCTTTAATCAACTGATCCTACTATATTGACTTGATTGACATGGATTTTTCTGCCAAAACCAGGGCCCGGGAGGCCAATTTTGGTTTCCTTGTTCAAGAGGGAAGTGAAGAACCAGACGATAAGAATAAAAGAGAACAAGGAGAGAGACTAAAAAAAAAAAACGACCTTGGCAAGCGGCTTGAAGGAGGGGCGACACATCGGCCCAAACAGAGTTGTCGCCGGAGGGAATGAAGGTGCGACCGGGTATGGCGACGCCGAAGGCTACTTCATCTGTACGCTTCTGAGCCATACCTTGAAGCTTCCTCCGCGCTTATATTCTGGTCTTCTCGGCCAACTACGTTTCAAGGTTTCGTTATTGTAACACAGACCTCGCTGACTCTCTGTAGTTACCCTTCACCAAGTAGAGTGATTATAAGAGGGTGGTACATGGGAGAGCATGCGCTTGAAGGGGGTTTAGGGTATCACTGGGTCAGAGCGACGGATCGCATCAATGGGATCCGCTTTTCTTCTTTTATTCTCATTCTGTCCTTTTCTTTTTTTTCTTTTTTACTACAGAAGTCCAACTCTAGTTAGCCAGTGAACTGCTCATGGTTACGGATTACTCGATTTTGAGTACTAACACCTTAGGCCACGAGCCTCCTTGAATACAATTGACCAAGTCCAGGTAGGTGTGCCGCACGATGGGGTCGCTTGCTATTTATTATAATCAAAGACGCTGCTCCCTTCCAAGTTTTATTTGATATGGGACAAGTGAAAAATGAAAACAAAAATATTAAATACATGAAATCATATATACAATACTTAGTTTAATATTAAAAAAAATACAATTCATATTCAATAAATATATACTAAAATTGCACAAAACAATAGCAGAAACGTAAATCTATTACTTCAAGTTATAGCCATTCTAATAAGTTGGAAGCCCGAAATAGTATGACCTGCAAACAAATCAAAAGGATTTTCTGACTAATAAGAAGTTTTGTGTAATAGGCATGTATGCAAAAAATATATGGCCACTCTTAGCTCGGAACCCCTTTAAAAAGTTGCCAGACGAAGAGTTTAATCTACTATTAATAGAATTGAATCCTCTATCTCTCATAATTAGAAATTGTAACCATATAGTAAATATGAAAAACTACCATAAGGAATAATGAGTATTGATGGAGGATAATGAATCCAACATTATCTCACTTAGCCCAAATATAGTTTCTTCATATAAGATTACCAAAAATATATTACAAGAATAATAGCAATAGGTCCAAATAATGAGTATTTCATTCTATGTATCTTTTGTAACATCATCCTTTCAATTAAAGATTAATTAATAATATTTAGTAATATTAAAACAAAATAAATAATATCTAGAAAATAATTAAGGACTCATATAAGACCAAATAGTGAAGATTTAATGAGTTTTATATTTACAATATCTAAAGAAAATTTTTTAGAATTTTCTGAGGGTTTATCAATAATTTTTAGAAATTATTAAGAATTATTTGAAATTAATAATAATTAGGAAAATAGATGAAATTATAAAATAAATATTTAGAGAGTTAAATTCCAGAAATTACCAAAGCCAAAAACACCCTTGAAATATAAGAAAAATTTTGGGACATAAAAGTGTTTAGACAAATTTTTGGGGCCATAGTGTAGTTTTAGCTTGGGACAAAGTGATTTTTTTTCCCCACGCAGAAAATGGTACAAAAATTATGAGCATGATGAATTAGAAATTTTGACATACACCTTCCCACAATGAGAAATAAATTTTATACTTAGTATTAATCAAACAAAGCAAAACTTTTATCTATAATGATATTCACTTACTAACTTCCTCCAAAAGTCCGTAAGAAAAATGTGCTAAATGGAGGAAATGTAGGAATCATAGGGAGTTGGAGAATCACTCTACAATTATTCAAGGACCTCACCCATCCATTCTTTTGTGCGTTAGGAATCGTGCAAGGGAGAGAGAGAGAGAGAGTTGAAACACTAAGAAAGGTAAAAATAATGTAGAAAGAGTGAGGGTGAGCAATTGAGGAGAAGGAGTTTAAAGAAGTTTTAAGTTTTTCCCAAGTCCAAAAATTTGGTAAGACAACTCTTATCTTGTTGAGTTTCATCATTTTGCTAAAATTCCTCTTGAATCCCTCTTATTATGTTGTTTCTCTCTCTAACAACATTTGATGGCTCAAATGGTGAATTTTAGTTTTTAGTGTTTTAATGCCTCTTAAAATTATAGGTAGTGTTCCTAACATGTGTAGATGCTCCCTATGTGATTGGTTGGGGATGAAGCTCCATAAATGTTAAGATGCACCACTTTCTCTCTCTAGGTGTAGATTTAGGTCTCTAATTCTCTCACCTTAAATTCTATTTTTGACATCAAATCATGTCTACGTGATGACTAGATAGCTATGGCATGGTTAGAATTAGCTAAAGGTCCTTCACTGGCTCAAACTACCACTTTCTCTCTCTAGGGCTCAACAATAGCAACTCTTTAATTATGCATTTGAAATTCTTTTTTAGGCTTGCTTTATTTTTCTAGGATGATTATAAAGTGATTACACTACTTGGTTGGGGTTGATAGGGTTTGGAAATGAAAGACTAGATATTGCATAGTGAAGGAGAATGTAGCAAAATGAAGAAGAGGACTCCATGCTGCGCTACGAAGTGCTCTACCCCTTTAAGGTAAACATGTGATAGATCTAGTTTTACTAACTCTCATCTTATACATTTAAGGTCAATATTAGTATAAATCACTATTTACAGAATCTAAACAAAGAAGGATGCTTAGAGATTTTTCTTTTCTTTCATAAAACTAAGTATGATAGCATTTTGCCTTTATTACACAAGAGGGTAAGTTATATTAGAGTCAACACTTAAAAAGGCAATCTCAAACAATCCTTACTCATGCTTGTATATTAGAATAATCACTTTAAATTTGCTTATAACCTAAGCTTAGATTTTATTCAACGTATAAGATATCAACAACTCATAAAAATATAACTTAGCATAAACTTAAGCATTCATGTTACCATTTCTTAATCATAACATACTTAAAATAGCTGATATCCTAACTTACTTTTTTGGAAAAAAATTTCATAGTTTCCCCTATATTTTCAGGGGTTCAAACATCCAAATGGTCACAATGCTCAAGCAACACTTGATTACAAATCAATCATATAATATATATTCATTCACTGACATAATTATGCACTTTATAGCTCAAATAGTAGCAAGCCTAACTCAGTGCAATTTCCATCACATAATATATCAAACTACATCATCTCAACCTTAATAACAAAATAAACTAAATTTATTCATCTTGGCATCAAAATCTCAAAAATCATTTCCATACATCAAGTATGATTCATAACATATTAAATCTCAAATTACATTACTATATATGAGGAATTTGAGTCTTAATACATCATATCATATCTCATGCTATCATAAGATTTAATATGCATCATAACATGTTCAATTCTTCACAAGATATGTTAAAACTAGCTAAAAGTTGCATAATATCTTTCATTAAATTCTCAATCTCAAGATGTCAATTCTTTGCCATTGTCTTACTTATTACTTTCTTCACCTGGCATTAGTTAATAATGGACATAAGGGGAATAAGATTCAATGAATCCCAGTGACAATTTCCAACATTCAAATATATATGAAGTTCACTCAAGCAACAAGGAAGCAACATACATAATAAGAAACTACCTCCTAAAAATTAAAAAGTGACTTGCACATAAACTAGTAAATGATGAAATACTCATGAAAATATATTTGTCTAGGCTACTCTCAACATAGGAAAGAACTACTGCATTTAATTCCTTTGCCTTCCTTATACTTGATGCCATAAGACCCAACTAGCCAATATAACATATAAGACATATTATACATAGTCATGTCTTATGAAAACTGTAATATTATGAATTAATAATTAAATTAAATATCATTAATCCTAAAACAATAATTAAACAAAAATAAAATGAATTGCTAATTAATTATTGAGGCATGTTTAAAAGTTATGTATTATTTATTTAATTATAAGGAATAATTATTTATTTAATTTTATATGTTTAAGAAAAGTTAGTTGACAATAATAAGATTTATTTTGGAACTTGAAATATAAGTATACTTATAAGTAAATCAATGGAAATAATAGATACCGTGATTAGGAGGAGGATTAATTTTATGTGCTTATAAGAAATAAATGGGTAGGAGAAAAAGTGAAGGAATTAGATATTTTAGATTTTAAGCTCTGGTACATCAATAAGGCTACATCTAGAGGTAGGGTATGTATAATTGTGGATAAGTATTGAAAAAATATTGTAATGGATAGAAAAATATTAGAAGGTATAATCATAGTGTTAAAGTTTGTAGTAGAAAGGGATATGTTTAACATTCTTAGTACACAAGTAGGGTTAGAAGAATACCACAAAGTAAAGTTTTGGGAGAACTTAAAAAGTTCAGTTCAAAAAATATCATTAAGAAAAGATTCTCTTAGAAAGGGATCTTAATGGTCATGTAGGGAGTGCATCTAGAGATTATGAGGATTTGCATGAGGAATATGGTTTAGGAAAAGCAAATGCAGAGGGCAAAATTATTCCAAACTTTTTATTAGTGTTCAACTTTACAATAGTTAATGCTTGCTTTAGGAAGCACAATGTAACACCCCAAAATTAATTAAGGTGTTAATTATAAATTTGGACTAATTAAGAAGAATTACTATAGAATAATTGACCAAGTTATATAAATAGGAGTTCATGGAAAAATAAATAATTAATGTAGGCTTAAGATTTAATTGGGTTGAAACTTAATTTAGGTTCATCATTAATTTAAATAGGTTATGGATAAAAACTAATGGAGGCCTAATAATTTTAGGTGTAGACCCTAATTAGATTGACTCTTGAAATTTGATTTAACCTAATAAAAATTTTGCAGCCCAACTCATGAAATATGGCCCAATAAGCATAAATCTAAAACCCACTTAGAATTGGGCCTTTGGGTCAGCCTATAACCCATTTAGGACCCAATTTAAACCCAACAAAACCCTACACATCTTCAGCCCTACCCCCTATTTTGTAGAAACACAAAACACAAGAAGCAAATTCGGAGGTCTCTTGGAGGCTAGGTTTCTCACCATTTTTTTGGCCCTATTTCCCCTATCTAGACTAAAATTTAGTCAAGGTGAGTGTTATATAACTTAATTCTTTTCTCTTCTTCTCTATTTTGACCTAATTGATTTTTTATTTAGAGCATTTTCACCATACCCAAAATCTAAAATGTGTTTGTTTGGTATTTTCTTGGAGAATTTTCAGAGGTTGAAGCTAGGAGGGATATTGAGTAAGTATAAACTCCTTATTTTGATGCATTTACTACTAGTCAAAGACCCCAATAGTTAACGTATGATATGGACTCTATTTCTATGTAAAAATATCCATAATATAGGATGATATTTTGAAGTTTCTACTCTAGGGAGGATAAAATCCTAAATTAAAGTCTCTTAGTGGTTGGGCAAGTATTTTCTGAATGGCTTATAATGGTTGGATCTTGTGGGATCTAGTTTATGTTATAATTATCATTTAAGAATATACTTTGAATTGATATAGGACTTTTAGAGTTTGGAAATATACTTTTGGTGGCAAAACTTGACTCAATTAAGTGAGGAAACCGGGTTTATATTAAATTAAATGCATATATCTATTTTAATTTTATATTTGCTATACATGTATGATTTTGAAATGTATAATGAATTGTTAGCTATCTGATATATAGTGTTTGGACTTTGTGAGTCCATGGTAGAGTTATGGTGTGGCTGCCACCCGTGCATTGCACTTTGATTAGGTACCGAATTGTAATCAGACCCTTATATGCACTGAGCCTAAGTTGTGCTCATTAAGGGAGTTGGTGCCATAGACGGGCCTCTCTCGGTGTTATTAGCCTTTAACATGTAGATTTATGATTGTTAGTATGGGATAATAGTTACTGATAGCCCAATTATTTCATTTGCTGATATGACTGGTATATTTTTCTGATATTCATCTAATTTCATGCATATATATTAATTAAATTGGAATATATGAATGAAATTTGCTTAGTTATTGAGATTTGCATCTCACCCCATTTTATGGGCTAACTATTTTAAGTGAAGGTCTTTCGGGTAAGGATAAAGGCAAGCAAGTGGATGAACATCTATGAGTTGAGGCCTAGTGTGGGGAGCTATACTTGGGCTGAGTTGATTTAAGGTAGATGCTAATTTTGTTATTATCATGTATAGCATCATCATATAATCATATAACCAAATGTAGGAGTTTTATATTTTGGTAATTTATGATGTATCTAATAGGAAGTTAGGCCTTATACAATCTAGTATTTGATGTATGTGTTTATGTATTTGATATGGAACCTACTTGATGCTAAGTTATGGTTAATTATGTGGAAATGTAATCATGTGTTAACTTAAATGATGACTTAGACTGGTAATGCATGGTATCCTATTAGGATTCCTATTTGAATGATAATATTAGTTGTATATAAATCTGGTTGCTTGTTATTATCGCATGGAATTTGCTAATGCATGATAGTTTGGGAGTAGAAATCAACATCTAAGCCTTGAATTGGTAAGATTAGTTATGTCAGGTAAATCAAGTAGATAAATGCCACTAGGGTCTCATAAATAGAGGAAGAGTGATCCTAGAGTGTTCCTAAAGGGAGAGTTAGAATGTATAGGACGAAATTTGGGAGATATAGGCACAAGAGAAAGTTAAGTCGTGGCTAGGGGTGACAAAAGTGAGGAGCACCACGGCACGAGGCATCTCACCACGATGCAAAATGAAAGTGTCACCCAAGGAGGGTAACAAAGAGCAACCTCACCATGGTGCAACATGTTCCGCCGTGGCGCAAGTCGAGAAAATTAAGTGATGAGTGTTCCAGCAGATAGTGTTGTTGTGGCGCAAGAATATCCCACCATGACTTGAATCATGAAATTCTATACAATAGCTCTAAGGGGTGTTTCTGCCATGGCATCACATAGGCTTGTCGTGACAAGGGTCCAACTTCTAGTGGTGATTTGCAAAAATGTGAGGTTGAACCCAAGAGTAACTTAGCCATAGTGGGAAAGTTTCAAGTCACGGCAGAAGTTCTTAAACTCCTACTTCTAGCCTAGAAACCTTGGTTTTTCCCATGGTAATGCTAAGGTATGATTTAGAAACGCTTGTAGGAAGTTTTTCTAAGTTGGAATTAATGGATAAATAAATTAAAGGTTTCTCATTGATAATTAGATTTACTTGTGCACTCAAATACTTGTGGTTATTTAGTTAATGATTCTAATGATATAAAGGTTGAAATTTTTTCCACTTTCTCCTATTTTTAATTAATCATAATGACTTTTAAACATTGATTTGTGAAGCCTAATTACAGTAATTAAGAATTAGGGTTGTTACAAGCGAAGAACATCTTATCACATACAAAAGTGGAAGGTCATGCTCTCAAATTAATTTCTTTCTAGTAAACAAAAAAGATAGAAAGCTCTGCATGAATTGCAAAGTTATACTTGGAGATAGTTTAATTACCCAATATAGAGTTTTGGTTATGAATATTCAAGTTAAGAAGAGTGTAAAGAGCAAAGGCCAAAATAGGGTATCAATGATCAAATGGTGGTGAGAATTGAAGGTAAATAAAGAACAGAGCTTACAATGATAGTGAGAGGATATGGCTTATTAAAGGCTTGTATTCAATTACTAAAGAGATTAGGAATGTGACAAAAAGATATTTCGTGGATCAAGAGGCTTTGGACCTAAAAATAAAGAATTTTGATGATAAAGTGTAACAACTAGGTTTTCAGAAACTAAATTGAAACTGATCAATTGATATAGGATCACCTTAAAGCAAAGCAAATTGAGACTAAATGATATTAGGATGTTAACTAGAATATCTAAAAAGGTGGTTAAGAGTCTAAAGATAACCTAAAAATAGAACCAAAATAGTTGAACGAATTAAAGAAATAACTTTGTGACAAAATAGTAATTTTGGGTAACTTTTTAAAAACTCAAAATAGGGATCTTTAAATGATAAAATTGAACTCACTAGGGTTTTTAGAGGTCTAAAAGATTATAAGAACTATTAGAATAGTTAAAACTCTTTTAGTATATGATTTAAGTTACTGGTTGACTAAAATTTTAACCAAATCTTTTGAGATTATTCTAAATCCAATTAATGTGAAACCAAAGGCTTTTAATAAATGAGAAGAACTAAATTTTATGATATAAAATATGATTTTAAAAAAGGAATTGAAATGAGCTCAAATGGATAAATCAAAGTTTAAAGGATATAGTTGGAATTTTTAAAATATTATAATTAGCCTTCCTCCTTCTTATATAACACACCACTTTCCTCCCTTCATTTAAACTGAATTAAATTTATCCTAAAATAAAACTAAGGCCAGCTCTTTCTAGCACACAAGAAGGAGGAGAAAGGACGAAGTAAACCAAGTAAAAAGGGTAAGAAAATGCTCTCTTTTCATGCTCTTTCTTTTATAAATGTTCTTCTTCTCTTTCTCCTCTCTCTTTCAATGGTTTTGAAGTTTTGAATAGTGGTGTTTTGTGACTAGTTTAGTAGAGGGAAGGAAGAGTTTGAAGAAAACCTTGAAAGCTTAAGAAACACCATTTGACAAGGAAGCAAATAAGGTATGTTTTTTCATGCAAAACTTACTTTTCTTGGTTCTTCCATGTACTCTCCTATTTGGCCAAACCAAGAGCACTATGGAGGGAGCTTGTTTTTTGCCTAAATTTGTTAGGAAATGGGGTTTGGAAGTATGGAGAATCATATGGAACTAAAAGAATCAAATAGGAATCATTTGGCAACAAGTTATGGAAATTAGAGTTTTAATTATACCTTAGGAAATATGAATCTTTAAAATGATATTTTAGATCATGTAAGAGTATGATTGAGCTAAAAAAAGGCTAAGAAACTCATATAAGTGCTAAATTCCCTAGAAGAATGAACAAAACTCCATGGCGGCATTCCATATACATGTCTCAGCCAAGAGTGGATTGAACCACCTAAGGAGAGTTTTCTTTGATTCTAAGGATAGAAATAGTCTAGATATAAATTATAAACACAAAAGGAATCATTCATTTGAATTTAGAAGCCTTATTTTGAAAGGTAAAAGTTTATGGTTCCATTATAAATAAAGAAGTAACTTGGTACTAAGCTCCTTAATTTAAATTTTTGATGACTCTAATGAGTTTAAATGAAGTCATATAACTTAGATTAGGTGAAAATTGAAGCCAAGATAATGAATTGTATGAGTTTCTTCATTATGCTACTAAATGGAGCCATATGGAAGTCTAAAGCTAGAATTAGTTTATGCAAAGCTTATGTGAGGTTAGAGATGGTTCCATTGATACGTTTGTGTCTTGTTTGATGTGTTTAAACTAAGCTAATGAAGCTTCTCCTAACTGTGTTTATGAAACCGAGAAGGGGAAGTGAGAAACATAAGGAACACTTGGTGCTCCATTAAGAAAGGTAGCTTTCCATCTATTCTTGTATTCTTATCTTGGTTATTTGATTATAATTAAGTGCTTGTATGTGTGTATGGATTATAAATTATGTTTATTACTGTAATACCCCAAAATTAATTAAGGTGTTAATTATAGTTTTGGATTAATTAAGAATAATTAATATGGAATAATCGAGTAAGTTAAGTAAATGAAAATTTTGGAAAGACAAATTATTAATATGGGTTTGAGATTTAATTGAGAGAGAAATTCATCTAGGCCCAAATTAATGTAGAAGGTCATGATAAGAGGCTAATGGAGGCCTAATAAGCTAGGTGCAGACCCAATTTGATCTAATATGATAGAGGTCCAAGACCCACCTTGTATAGGCTCTTAGGAAGGCCCAATAAACCTTATGCAGACCCAAAACAATGGAGATCCTGAAACTAGGTCTGGCCCAACAGAATTCTGCAGCCCAACAACTTAAAAACTGGCCCAACAAAGCAAAAATTTGAGCCCATTAGGAGTTGGACCTTGGAGCAACCCATGACCCATATTTGACCTAACTAAAACTTAACTTAAACCCTAATGCTTCAGCCACCTCTCCATTTGCTAAAACACAAACACCCATCTCAAAATTCAGAGATCCAAAGGAGGCTCTAGGGTTCTTGGCATAATTCCATATTTTCCCACTTTTAGAGCAAGATTTAGCCAAGGTAATAGTTACATAACTTAATCCTCTCATCTTTCTCTTCATTTTGGTTTGATTAGTTTTTCATTTGGAGTATTTTCACCATACCCAAAATCTGAAATATGGGAATTTGGGGATTTTCTTGATGAAATTCGTAGGTTGAGGCTAGGGCTATCATTAGATAGGTATGAACTCTTCTTTTTGAGGTAATTCTGTTGATTTGAGGCCCTAATGACTTGATTATAGTGTGAGTGTTAATTATGTACGAATTTGCTTAGGAATTTGGGTGATATACTAAAGTTTCTGGTGGGGGACATACTCAATCCGAATTTGGGACTTGTAGTGGCTGGGTAAGTGATTCTTAGGTAGTTATTAGCATTTTAAATTCTTTGGGTACTTATTGCAACGGTTAATGATGAATTAGAGTAGTAATTCTATGATGATATGATTATAGAGAGATTTTGGTACCATTGGTGGCTGTTGCAATTGTCTACAAGTGAGGTAATCGGGTATATATTAATTCCATGCATATATCTGTTTTAATTTCATATTTTGCTGTAAATGAATGATTTGAAATGTTGAATGAATTGGTTGGCTATCATTATATTGTGATTGGACCTTGTGAGTCCATGGTGGAGCTGTGGTGCGGCTGCCACCCGTGCATGTACTTCGATCGGACACCGGGTTATGATTAAACCTTAGATGCACTGAGCCCTGGTTGTGCTCAATGGGGAGTAGGTGCGGTGGACGGGCCTCTCCTGGTGTTAATGGCCTTTAACATATGAGAATATGATTGCTAGTATGAGATAGTGATCATGATAGCCTAATTGTTTCATTTACCGATATAATTGGTATTTTTCTGATGCTTATGTGAAATTATGCATGTATGCTAATTAAACTGGAATATATGATGGAATTGCCTTGGTTACTGAGATTTATATCTTACCCCATTTCATGGGATTAACATTTCAGGTGAAGGTTCTTTGGGTAAAGATAAGGGAAAGCAAGTGGATGAAAATCCATGAGCTCCTGCATATAGGGAGAAGGCTACACTTAGACTGACTTATTTAGTGTAGATGCTAAATTTTGTATTCCTTATGGTATAGCATCATCATGTATTCATGTTGCTAAGTGTAGGCATTCATATTTTGCTTGGTTGAAATGTAACCATTAAGGATTTAAGTCTCATTACAGTTGGATATTGATGTATGAACTTGTAGCATCATATATATAGCTTTGTTGAAATTGTGATATGATTTACCAGATAGGAATTGTAGTCATGTGATGCATTGGATGTGGACATAAACTATTGATGAATGAAATCTCTATGGAATATACATGGGATGTTAATTGTTGCTAATGCATATGTTCTTGCTGTCATTAATATATGAATTTGTTGATATGAAATAGTTGGGCAATTAGGATATAGTACCTACGTTTTGAATTAGAAATGGAGAGTTAGATGAGTAAATAGGGTAGGAAACTACCATTAGAGTCGTATAAAATGAGAGAAAGTGGTCATAGAGTGTTCCTAAGATGAGAGCTAGAGTGTGTAGGACGAAATTTGGGTGATGTAGTCACAGGAGGGAGTCAAGCTGCAGCTAAGAAGGCTTCACCGCGGCCAAATGAGTGACAGAGGCGAGGGGCGCCGTGGCATAACACATCTCGCCGGTGCAAGAGAAGAAAATTGGTCTGAGGAGTGACAGTGGCGAGGAGCGCCGCGGCTTGAGAAATCTCGATGCGGCGCAAAGCGAAGAAAATCACCCAGGAGGGTAACAGAACCGAAACTCGTTGCGGCGCAGTATGTCCTGCCGCGGTGCAAGTCGTGGAAATTAATAAAGGGTTGCACAGTAGCAAAACTTGCCACAGTGCGAACATATTGCCCTGAGGCAAGGATCGTGGGAATTGGAACAATAGCTCTAGGAGGCATTTCCACAGCGGTGCCATGTAGTCTTGTCGAGCGATGGTCCAACTCGCCATGGCGTAAATTATGTAATTTGTTCAATGATTCCAGAACTTAATCTAGCCACGGTAGAGGAGTTCTAAGTCGCGGCGCAGGTCTCTAAACTCCTACCTTTAGCCTAGAAACCCCCTTTTCTTCAATGGTAATGTTAAGAAATGATATGAGAATACTTGTGGGAGGTTATTGAGTGTTGAAACTGATGGATGGATGAATCATAAACCCCTCATGGTAGTAAGATGTCTTTTATACATTTTTGTTTTATTTGTGGTTGTATAGTTATGACCCTAACATTAAGGTTCAAATTTTCCCATATTTTCATAATGTGATAAATTGTAACGACTCTGAGAGGCTTATCACGCAACCCTCAAAATAAAACTAGGTCGGTAAAATATGCAATTAGTGGCACAACCTAGGTCATCTCCCTTGGAATTGGAGTTCAATGCTTAATTGAGTTTTCTAAATGTTAAAAGACTTTAAAAATTTCTAAACTAAGGGGAGTTTTTGATTTAATTAAATTAAGTAAAATAAAATTGAATTAAAATTCCTAATTGCTATCTAATTATATGAATTATGGTTGAAAATGGTCTTGTGACTAGCTTTGGAATTGTCCCTTGGTATCCACTATCCTTGTGACACCTTAACCTCTAGCTCATACCCAACGTGCCCTCTAGCCCATATGGGCAACGCGGAACTCATAAGGGAGACAGTTTCTCTACCTTATGCTTACTCTTATATGGCACTATGTGTGGGTAGAGCTCCACTTAGAAGTAATATGGACCGGTTGAGCTCTCTCTCTGATTCCTCATGCTCAATTCCTCTATTGAGACTTATTGCAATCCCAAACATATGCTTTAAGCTCATGGAAAGCAAAAAGGGATTGGAGACATGCATTTTCGCTATGGGCAGATTTTGCTTCATCTCTGGGCTAACTTTGGAAATTCATAACTAAATGCAGAAAAATTGTATCTACATGATTTGGGTCATTATAGAAAGTTTGAGACGTCTACTTCATGCTAAAAATACTTAGAAGTCTCAATCTCTCACTCATTCTGCGTTTGACATCGAAATAGTTCACTGGTCAGAGGGGGCTTCTTTACTGTCATAGTTTACTGATATGGACTTTGAAAATGTCTAACTAATTCCACAAAAATCCAATGCTCATAAACTCTATCTCTATGGAAGGATGTGGATGTTAGCTAGAGGAGAAAAATCTCTCCAGATCAGTTCACCTAGCCAATTTCCCGGAAACCGATGAAACAGTACCTCGGGTCTGGCTGGGTGTCTGATTCTGGGCAGGAACTTCGAAATTGCATAACTTCCTCTCTGGACCTCTAAATGAGGTGCTTCCAGTTCCTACAAGTCACTGTGACCATCTAGTTTCTGTGTATAAAATTTCGTAGCCATTGGACTACGTTTGCCCCTCGGATGACATGATTTCAAAACTGACCAAATGAACAGTGATTTTCTGAAATCCAAATTTCTGATGTCAACTTTGAATGCTCATAGAAAATGCTATAGACCTCTAAATGACATGAACTCTAGCTTCCCAAAAAGCTCTAAACATACTCTAGTCCCATGTCAAATCTCATGGCTAGAAGAGGTCATATGGCTATTCTATGACATCATGTGCAAAAGGCCATTTCTTGGCCAAAAGTGTGGCTAATGGGGTCCAATCTTAAGTTTTCTACTTCTATGACTCTTTGAGCACATGAGAAAGCATCTATAGGAGCTATCAATCATGCCTCAAGTGTCTAATAACTTAGATTGGGGAAACTCACTATCCCATGCCCACTTATGCACCCATATATTCTAGGCTATCATGGATTCTTTCTCATTCAAGCATAGCTTTTCATTCATCATAAATCTCATTCTCATACATACATCATTAATACATACATTGTCTTACAACATTTGTACATGCTACATCATATACATCATTTACATCTCATGTACAATTCTCATATACAATGTGCTTTACACTTTTCTTCATTTCTATCCCTAGCCTCATGCTTGTTGGTGGTTGCTCCCATCTCTTATCTCACTTGGGCCACCTGGCATGGTTGGATGGTGGAGAGGGAGGGTGAGATTCGGAGAATCTCAGTAGTTCAACTCTCATTCAAACATACATATATTGCATGCAACAATTCTCATTATGCATGTGTGGCATGTTAGCATATAAAACATGATGAAAAACATTTAAAACATGTGAAATGGCCATGGATAACATTCATGAGCTCGCTGAGTACTTGGATCGGCCTCACCCCTTCCCTTATGGCTTTTGGATTTGCCTTCCCATACTTTTAGAGGTACTTAGACTCACCCTTACTCTTTGGGAGTCAACCTCATTTTGGGAGACATGGCTCAACCAACTTAGGGCTTCGGCTCATCCTCACCTCGGCTATAGGGTTATTGGCTTTTCCATTTCCTCAAGCAAATCAATCAAGTATTTAAAACATCATCTCAATCATACATATAATCATGCTAACACACTTCTCATAACTCATATCATTCATACACACAAGCAAGACAATGTAAACACACAATTATGCATGAGAGAAAGTGGAGAGAACTACCTTTATTGGCTATCTACTACTTGCTCTGTCAATGGTTTCCTCCCTTGTTGGTTTCACAACAACTTCTAGATGGGAGAGTTTCTCTTGAGCCTAACCACACAAAAGCATGGAATTAATACCTTACTACTCAATTCTTAAGCTAGGGATCACTTCTAATCAGCTCTACTGAGCTTCTCACTCTAGGTTTCTTCCTCACTCTAGGGTCCATTAGCTATCCTCTCTCTTTTCTCACCTCTCAAGCTCTTAAGAAAGGGAAAAGCAAGATAGAGAAGACTATATACTTCTAATCTCTCTCACAAATGGTTTCCCACTCTCTCTCCTCTGAACCAGACTCAAGACCTAGCCATTTTCGACCATTGAAACTGTAGGAAAGAGGGAAAGGGGAGAAGGGCAAAATACTAAGAGGAAGTCATGAGAATCCTTACCTTTCTTGTGCTTTCCTCTGCTCTTCAGCTTCTCTCTCTCTCCTCCGCCCTTTTCTCTCTCCTAAAACGAGTTTGAGTCGGTTAGAAGAAGAAAGAAGAGATTTGGAAGTCTTTAAAAAGTCAAATTCTCTTTTTCTCACTTTTCTGGACCGCTCTCGTTATAGCGAGTTAGTGCCCTCGCTACGGCGAGCTCGTGTCTGTTCCAGACCTCTACCTTCGCTATGGAGTCGCTACGGCGAGCAACTCCCTGGTCTCTATATGGAATGCCACACTCGCTATAGCTAGGAACAATTTCACTACGGCGAGCAACTCACTGGTTTCTATATAGAATGCCGCACTCGCTATAGCTAGGAACATACTCGCTACGGCGAAGAGGCATTCTCGCTATGGCGATTCCATATCTCGCTATGGCGAGAAGACTTAGAAAATTCTCAGCTATTCGAAAATTTTCCAGCTTTTCTTTTCCTTCCTTTTTCTTTTCTCATTTTCTTTTCTATTTTCTTGGCTGTTACAATCCTTATCCTAATCTAATTATAATTGATTCTGGCCTAAGAGTTCCTAATTGTGTTCATAACAAATTATCTTGGGTTACCACTCAAGATTCAAGAGATTAACGATCTAATGTTAAATTGAAATCTCAATCCTGCATTAAATTATTAAATCTTGTCTTTAAGATCAATGAACATCCAATTTGATTGATTAACTGATTAATTAGCCTTTGAATTATCATCTTAAAATGTTTAATTAACCAACTAAACATTAAGGAATCCTTAAATTAAACATTCAAGCACATAATTTCATTCATGTATTTTATTGAACACCTTCGAGACACACATGAGAAATTAGAAAATAATGAAAAATCAGTGTCTAATACAATTAATTAATCAACAAAAGGTTCCCTAATTAGTGTCTAACTAGCCACTAATTACAATTACACAAATTCCATATCAAATACAACTTAACCAAGATAATATATGAAAGAGAAAAAGTGTAGGAAAATAGAGAAGTCTTAGCCAAGAAATTCTGAATTTTTCTCCATGGATTCAAGCTTGCACCAAGGTCTTCTTCCTTGCTAGCCTCAAGATGGATTAGAGCTTCATTGTGTGGTGGATGGATAGAGGCGCGAATGGAGGAGATGGTGTGGTGGAGTTGCTGGACGAAGAGGTGGAGTCGATGGATACGGCGTATGGAATGGGGTGAATGACAATGAATGGAATGCCCCCCTGTATGGAATGGATCGATGGAATATATGGACGAGGGTTTCCGAAAGTATGGAGGCGTGAATGAATCTGATTGTGCGAATCCCTTCCTCATTAAAAGTCTCGTGCCCAGCTCCTCACGTGCTTCCTCTTTAAATCAGCTCCCAGCTCTTCTGACGTGGATAAATTGATGCGTGGGCTTTCTTCGTGAATGTATGATGATTCTTTAGCAACCCACGTTCTGTCCATGTATATTTCCTTTCATCTCCTCACGTGCTCTTTAATGAATCACATGCAGCCTCCACATGAGCTCCTTATTTCCTTCTTCGCGTTATTATTCATGTTTTCTTCAGCTTCTGCATGCATTCTGCCCGTGCATGGTTCTTCCACACTTCCACGTTGTTTTCAGGTTGCTACATCAAAACCAAGCTCGTTCTTCACCAGATCCCGTGGCTAGCTTCTATTCTTCTCCATCAGTCAGATTGTAGCTTGCATGTTTTTTCTCTTCTTAATCACGTGGTTCTAAATCTGCTCAGCTACTGGTCTGGTGTGTTTGTTCTGCTCAAAAGCTACTTCTCTATTTTAGCAGCGTTTCTTTGTTTCAGCTCCAAGTGAATTCGATGTACAACTCTTCTCCTTGAGCAGATGTGCATGCTCGTTACTTCAGCTCCTTCCAACTCAAACATCCTTAATTATTCCTACGTGGCTGCTCCTTCATTCATCATCTTGTTTTGAACCTCTGTTTTGCTTATTCTGTTTCAGCTTAAGACCCATGGCACTTCCTTCGTGTTATTTGCTTTGCTTCACCCATGTCTTGCTCTGTTCTTCATGTTCCATCTAGCCCATGTTTTGTTCTACATATTTTGATCAGCCACATTCAACTCGTGGTGCTTCATTCCTTTTGCATCAGCCCCGTAGCTCTTTCTCTTCGTTTTCTCTGCCTTTGTATTCATGTTACTGCTTGTTTACCATGTCAGACCAAAGAATGCTCTGTTTCTCTTCTTTCTCATGTGTTTCTTTACGTGTTACAGCCCCACGTCAGCTCCTATGTTGCACTTTTCCCTTCATTTTGCTTCTGCATGTTCTGTAACCACGTTTAGCTTCCTTCTCCTTTGTTTCTGCTTCTCTTCGTACCACATGTTGCTTCCTTGGACTTGGAGAGCTTCCACTCTGTTTCAGCCACGTGAATGTGTGTCTTGTTTCATCACAAAAATCTCCATTCCATCTTCTCTTTAAGTAGCCACCTGGAGTGGTTTTTTCTCTATTCAGCAGCGTTTATTCATCTTCCAACTCAGCTCCCTTCATGCATATGCAGCTTTTCATTTACGTGTCACTTCTCTTTATTTTACAACATGGCTTCATCTTAGCTTTCCATTTCAAACTTAATGAACCTGTAGCTTTAATTCTTTCCTCCACATATTCTGCATGCTTCTTCTTCATTTGCTTCCCACATTCTTTACTTGTTTTTTTTTCTTGTTGTGTTTTTAATGTCTTTTCCTTTCATTCATTTGCTCAAGTTTGCATTGAAAATCTACACAAAAATAATGGAAAGAATGAAATAGAAATATTCACAAGATTCATTTAAAAAGATTTATGCATTAAAAATCTAAGATTTTGTGATTTAATTCCTAAAGTGCAAAAGATGGCTACTAAAATTAAATTCCATCAAAGTAAATCCATTAATCCTCATTTAACATTTAAAATGCTTAAGTTAAGGGAAATAAAATGTATAAAAATCATGCTTATCAGACGCCAAACCTTGATCATTAATTATTAATTGTATATTTAACCATAATTGCAATGATTAGAAGATGGGGTTGTCACAATTACTATTAGTTTGATGATGGGATACCAATATGTTTATTAGAATGCATTTGGGGTAATGGCTCTTTATAGGTGAGGTTGCGTAATAATCGATTTTTCAAAAACTGAACTAAAACCTATCATTCCTCACTATATAACGCCTCTCCTACTGCTGATGCCTCATATAGAACTTAGAAGAGCCACTAAAAATCTGAACTGATGAAAATTTTCTTTTTTTTTTTTAAAACTTCCTTATACAGTTTTACTATTCATTTGGTCATTCCTAAAATATTGTCCAACTTTGATAACAAGCAATTAATTATAGAAAAATTGTATGAGATCAGTTCAAGGCTCTAATTCAAGCTCTCTAAGTTCCTTACAAGGGAAAAACACTTACTCAGTAGAATACATATAAATTCATATAAAAATGTCCTTACAAAGATCGGCCGATTTTACTCCTCATTTAACATATTATTATATTTATATTTTATTTACCCTTACATAAGCACATATATATTTGCATTTTAAGCACACTAGTCATATTCTCTTTACTTAAGAGTTGAGTATATACATGGCTCTCTATTACATACCTGAGTACCTTACAATACCATACCATAACTCATACATACAAGAATCCAAGATACTTAATTACATGACCAAAATGTGATGCATAAAAGTAAGGTCCTCGGTTTATGCCTCCACACCTTTTGTCCTTTTTTTGCTTGAGCTCAGACCTAACATAGGTTATGTTTGGGGTGAGATTATGAAATCTCAGTAGTAGTAAACCAATCTCATTCACAAGTTAGCATGTAAGTACATAACACAATGCCAATCAAGGTATCACATACTACATAGTAATGCAAGGAATTTCATACAAGGCCAAGTAATATCTTAGTATACATGTCTCATCTTATAGCATAAATGACACTCAGTATAACATAACACTCATCATTATACCAACACACAAGCTTAAAGAAAGAGAAAGAAACTACTACCTTAGCAACCTTGCTCCTCAAGCCTTGGGACTCGATCCAGTTGCTCTTGGAGTTTCCAAACAATTATGAAACCCTATAATCATAATAATAATTCATTACAATCAACATATAGACCCAAAATTCTAAAGTAATATAGCCTTTTTTAAACTTAATGGGACCATTGGAATTATAAAATTCTAACTCCTTCCCTTCCAATTCACTATGGCTGAATAGTATGCATTTCTTGGCCAAAATTTAGAAATTTTATTCCATGAGTTTTTGGGGCTTTCCCATAGGTATTTTTTGAATCCATTAGAATGGATAAAATTATCAAATTCTAGCCTCAACAATACGTTTTGGTCATAACATAAGCTAGCTCTGTTTTAGGCCAAAAAGTGAGTTTCTTTGGTTCTAAAAATTTTGGAAAAATTTGGACAGCATCTCCCTAACATTTCCATTTTCCCAAAAATTACAATCTTTGTATTTTTTAAAAGTTCCAGCACATAACAAAAATGGATAAGCTCATATGACCTCCATAGTCAATATATCAACTCCATTCTTAGGCCTTCATATTCAACATATAAACTCCATTTCTAATGATCCATATGCTGTCCAAAAGTGACCCATAGCTAGGGTTTAACAAAACTAACTTAAACTATGTGATTTTCAAGTGCAAGGTAGAGAAAACTTACTCTTTAAGCTTAATCCTTACTTCTTTTGTTTTTCTCACCCTAAAATTCCTTCTTTTCCCACATAGAGCAACATTCCACCTTGAAGAAAAGATGAAGATGCAGCTGCCCTTTGGAGAAAATGGTTGGAGGATGAAGAAGATGAAGAAATTTGACAAAGAATGATAGTAGTTTTACTTAATTTCACTTCTTCTTCCACTTTTTCTCCCTCTCTCTCTCTCTTCACATTTTTCTCTCCTTCTCCCTTGTGTGTGGCATGAAAATCGTGGAATGGAGGTGAAGGAGATGAATTTAAATGAAGTTAAATGGTCATACCAAATTTGGACCCTTGGATCAACTTTTTCAAGATCAAATCTTAGCCTTCAATTCCTTTTTTCTTTTGATTTTTTAATTTCATGACTAAATATCTTCTTCCAAAAATTCCTTGGCCACATACTTGGATGCCTATTCTTAGCCCTTAAGTTATGGTTAGTAACCATAGTTAATTCTTTAAAATAACTAAAATTCTTTTCTTCTTTCCTTTTTATTTTATATTAATATTTAGGTTCTATCTTCTTTAAAGTCCTAATTATATCTTGTTTTCTCTTATTGGGCCTTTAGAATCAGCTATTGGGCTTTACAGCAGTCTAAAAATTGGTGTCTGGGCCCAATTAAAACAGTACAATATGCACCTTTAGACTTTCTAAAATTTATAAATATTATTTCCTCTACTTTCTGGGTATACTGAGCCTCAAACATGGATTAGGGGCCCTCAAGCTCAATCCTTATAAATTTTGGTGTCAATCAGATATCGGGGTCTTTAGGTATAATTTTCACCATTCTATATTATGATTGTGCTCTAAAATCTTCATTTATTATAATTTAGTCTCCAAAACTCCTTCAGGGTTTCTTAACCCTTTATCTATTTCTATTTCTATTTCTATAGTTATTACAATTTCCTTTTTTTGTTTTGCTCATGGCTACTGATCGGGCTAACTGGATCTCAGACTGGGTCTCGCCTGGCCATCCAGACAATGTGGCATCATTAGACCCGTCTCATCAAACGAAATTTAACCGTGGGTCACGGATTTCTGAGATTCCTGCCTGATTTTTTGATATTCGTGCTTAAAAGTCATGAATAGAGGGTAAAACTAGGGTTCCCTAAACTTTTGGGCAATTTATACATTTTACCCAACACATAATTTTTCTTTGCATTTTAGTCCATGGCTCCTTCATACTTAACCTTAGAGACTCTTCGGGACCCTTTTTTTATCTTTTTTTTTTTTTTTTTTCTATTTTAGCCTTAATTTTAGGGCACCTTTGGCCTTGACTCATCATTATTTGTGATTTAGAATATTATTCTAATTTTGTTAGACATCAATTTACTCTATTTGGGAGACTTCTTTTTGTATCTAGTAAATTTCATACGTTGATGGAGAAATTGTATGTTACATTTCTCATATTTTCTTATGTTTTCTTACATTTTCGAGGGACTAGATATTACAAAACCAACAAAATGAGATAACACCACCCTAAAGCAAAGCAAATTGAGATTAAAATGATAATTAGAACATTTAAGAATGTGGATGAGAACTTAAGGATAGCTTGAAATTAAAACTAAAATGGCTGAATGAATTAAGGAATAACATAGTGACAAAATCATAATTTTAGATAATTTTTGAAAACTCAAAGGAGAAAACTTTAAATAATAAACTTAAGTTTCCTAGAGTTCTCAAAGGCTCTAAAAACCATAAAATCTTTAAAATGGTTAAAACTCTTTCGATGCACACTTTAAGTCGTCGATTAGCTGAAATTTTGACCAAATCATTCAGGATTGTTTTGAGTCCAATTAATGTAAAACCAAAGCATTTTATAAATTAGAAGACAAAAATTTTATGATGAAAAAGACAGTTCTCAAAAATGATTCGAAATGAGCTCAAATAGAGAAACCAAAGTTTAAGGGACATGGATAGAATTTTTAAATTATTATAATTAGTCTTCTTTCTCCATACAAGTCATGCCACCTTCTCTCTCTCATTACCACTAACTCTAATCTACCTTAGAATGGAACCAGAACCAAGCTCCATGTGTGCACAAGAGGGAGAAGAAAGGAGAGAGAAATAAAGCTTAAAAAGGTAAGAAATTGCTTCTTCTTCATGCTCTTCTCTTTACTAATGTTCTTCTCCTCTTTTTCCTCTCTCTTCTCATGGTTTTGAAGTTTTGAATGGTAGTGATTGGTGGCTGGTTCAAGAGAGGGAAGAAAGACTTTGAAGAAAATCTTGAAAGCTTAAGAAAGATCACTTGATAAGCTTTAAGAAAAGATAAGTTCTCCTTGGAAATCTTGCTTTTTCTTGGTTCCTCCATTCACTTCTCATTTCGAATAGCCTAAGGGAACCATGTAGAGAGTTTGATTTTGGTTGGTTTAAACTTGATAAGAAATAAGGTTTTGAAGCATGGAGAATCACATGGAATTAATATAATTAAAAAAGAAGCTATCAATAACAAGTTATGAAAATTAGGGTTTTGATTGCACTTAAAGAATTTTAAAGCTTTAAAATGATATTTTAGACTAATGATATTTTAGACTATGGAAGAGTATGATTGGGTTAAGAAGAGGCTAAAGAACTCATATATGTGCTAAATTCCCTAAAAAAGCAAGCAAAACTTCATGAGTACTATAATACCTGGTTCCTTTATAAATGTTAAAAATAGACTAATTATAAAAAGAAGTACCTAAAAGAGGAAGATTTGAGACCAAATAAAATTAGGATAAAATTTTAAATAATTGAAAATGAATATCTAAGGCTTAAGATGCCCAAAAATTAGAGCCAGAGTAGCTAAATAAAATTCGACAAAAATCAGTGTCATTCTCATAATTTTGGGCACTTTTTTAGAAAACTCAAAAGAAGAATCTTTAGATAGAAAAAGAGAGTTTCCTGGGGCTCTCATATGCCCTAAAAACTATAAAAACCCCTAAAATGGTTCAAATCCCTCTGGTTTACATTTTAGAATGTCAGTTGACTCGAACTTTGAATGATTTGTTCAAAAAGGTTTTTTATTCAATTTAGGTAAAACTAAAAGTATTTTATAAGTTAGAAGACCTGAATTTTATGATGAAAAAGATAATTCTAAAAAAAGAAGTAGAAATGAGCCTAAATGAAAGAAGCAAAGTTGAAAGACTAAATTGTCATTTTGAAAAAGTGTTAAATGGACACCTAGGCTCCTTAAATCATGCCCCCCTTTTCTCCAATTGTCACCACTAACTTGCTTCTAGTCCAAACAGATTTTAAGGCAACTCTAAGAGGCGCACCAAAAGGGGGAGTCAAGGGAGGAAGAAGAAGCCTAAAAATTGTAAGAAAACCTAAAAAGTGTAAGAAAACCTTACTTTCCCATATCTTCTCCTTCACTAAATGTAATGTCCCATTTTCGTTAAATGATGAAAATAGGTGATTTTTCAAAGCAAGTCCCCGAAATGAATTAGTTAAGGTCTCAAAAAATTTAAGTAGTATTTTAGACTCCTAAAAATAAGAATCTTAGGCTTAGACGAAAAGAAAAACAGAGCTAGAATGAAGAAACGAAATTGAACGAAAGGTTAACGTAACGTAATAAAATTTTTGTAATTTGGAGCAAATTTTAGAATTCACATAGAAGGGCTTTTTAAATGAAAGTTTTGAGTTCTTCGGGATTCTCAGAGGCCTTGAAAATCATAGGAAGCCCCGAGATAGTTAAAATCCTTCCGGTGGATGTTTTCCAAAGATAGTGGACCCGAACTTTGACGGATTCATTCAGAAAGGTTTTAGCTTCGATTTAAGTAATTCCAAAAATATTTTATTAAATTGAGAACCTAAATTTTATAATGAAAAAGATGGTTCTCAAAAAGGAGCTAAAACAAACTACAAAAATGCCAAGACGAAGGGTCAAAATTAGAATTTTTGAAAAGTCTTTCTTAAACCTCTCGATATATATGAGGCACCCCACCTCTTCACTTACTTAGACACAATTGTTTCTGCCCTACACCAGAAGAGAGAGCTAGGGTTTGAGGCACACCAAGAGGAGGAGAAAGGAAGGAGAAAAACAAGGTAGAAAGGTATGGATTTTCTTGGTTTTCATGCTTTCTCTTTAGCAAACCTCTTTTCCTCCATTTCCCCTTTTTTCCTACAGTTTTATTGAAGTTATTGGATCTATTTTGAGGGTAGAACAGAAGGGGTAATTTCGAAATTGAGGTGAGGAAGCCAAGGAAGGTGAAGAAGGAACGAGAAGAACTAAGGAAATCAAAGGTATTTTGGCATCTTTTCACTTAATCTTCCTCCTTCCTTCTCTTGTGGGTGGTTCGACCTACATATGGCCAGCCCTAGGGAGATGAATTTCTAGCTAAACCAAGGATGAACCTTAGGAATTTAGGGGAGGAGAATAAGAATATGCAAAGAAAACAACAAAAGAACCATGAAAAATCAAGATGGCAAAGTTAGGGTTTCAAGTGTCTCTTGCAAAATCTGATTTGATACATTAATTCCTAGGCCTAAATGAGTTTTTAAATGAACTCCTAAGATCCCTAGAAGGCTCCCTATATGCTTCTTCCACTAAGAAAATAAAGCAAGTTCCATAGGTGCCAAGAAGAAGCCTAATTTTGGCCTAGAAGAGTTAGGGTACCTAGGGATAGTTTTTAAAATTTTTCAAACCCATTTTTGAGTCTTATATGATGAGTGAAGATGAGAAGAAACCTTAGAAAAAATTTAGAAGGCCTAGAGAATGAATTAGTTTCATAGGTTCCATAATATGACCTAAGGAAGCAACATGTAGTTAGGCTCTTTGTTTTAATTATGTGATGATTCCAAGAGGCTTAAAAGGAGTCAAGAATCATAAATGAAAGGAAAGAATAGAGCCTAAAACTCATTTGATGGGTGTTTCTTCACTAGGTATATTTAAGAACCATACATGAACTATAGGACAAAATTAGAGTTTTCAGTGGATGTGTGGCCTTAGAAATGATTCTAGGAACCTAATTGGCTTCCATATGTTATGTTTAGGACAAGAGAAACAAATCCCATACCTTTGTGTGTATGAGGCCGAGGAAGAGAGAGCATTTCCAAGAGAAAAAGTGTGTGATTGTAATAAAGGTAGCTCACTCCTCCTTCTCTCATGCATGAATGTATGCTTAAATTGTCTTTGAATATGTGTATGTATGTTTTAAGCCATAAAAAGTGTTTTAATATATACATATGTATTATGATACCATGATGTTGCATTATGTCTTCAAATGATGCCTATTATATATATGCTTGGGTTTGCTTGAGTGTGGTGAAGCCAAGAACCCTTAGCCATGGTGAGGATGAGTCAAGAACCCTTAAAATTGGTTGAGACAAAGTAAAGAGTCTCTCAAGAGTGAAGTTAACTCCCAAGAGTAAGGTTGAGTCAAAACCTCTTAGAAAAAATGGGTGAGGTAAGTCTAAAAGTCACAAGAAAATAGGTGAGGCTAATCCACTTATTTAGCAAGCCTCTGTATGCCTTGTGCGACTTATTCAAGTGCTTATAATGTTTCTTGAATGATCATGTACTACATGATGCTTATGCATGCATTTTTAAGACTTATTTTGCATTTGTTATGTATGATTGAAAGGGAGATGAGTTATTGGAATTTTTTGAATCTCATTCCCTCCTCTCCAAGGTTCTAACATGCTAGGTAGACCAAGTGAGCAAAGTAATAGAATCCATCAACTTGGAAGATAAAAGTATGACACCAAAGTGCATAGATTTTGCTTTTTTATAGCCATATGAGTGGCAAATGTTGTAATCCATTATTGGATATATTCTATGACCTTATGAACATATGTAATTATACAAATGTATTATGTACAAATGATATTTAATGTTATGTGTATGATATAATACATTTTGGACGTTAAGGAGTAAGACTAAACTTGTATAATCTTATGTATGGCATGAGGTGAGAGAGTGAGTTTTCAAATTCTGGATTTATGTACCTTTGAGACAAGTTTAGGATGTCATTTTGGTGCATTCTCACATGCTCAAGTGGTCATGGTTGCTTTAGAACTTAAAATGGACCATTTGGACCCCTTTGGTGCCACAAAATGAGTCATTTTGCAACCTAAACCAAGATCTGACCAAATGAACGAATTTGCCCATGAAATTTGGCACACATATAGATCTTATCTAGAGCTTTTTGGGAAGCTAAAAAGTAAATTATTTAGAGCTCTGTGGAATTAGTTATGAATTTTCAAAGTTGGCATTTTTTTGTTGAACTGATGCAGACACTGTTCATATGGTCAGAAACTTAAGCTGTGTCATTCGTGGGTCATATGATGTTCAATACTCATAAAATTTTACAGGAATAATGATAAGCATGAATTTTATATGTTTTAATTCTCCTAACTTAAGCATTTTAGTGAGCAACTATGGCTTAATGAGTTTTATTAGGTGAAAAATTAATTTTAATGGCCACTTTTGCACTCTAGGAATTTAATTGCAAAATTAATGTATTTAATGTATAAATTTATCTTAAATAATTTTGTGAAGATTCCTATTTGATTTTTCTCACTCTTTTGTGCAGATTTTCAATGAAAAATTAGAGCTTGAATGGAAATTGAATCGAAGGAGAAATGAAGGCTTCATGTGTACAATTTGAGAGGAAAATTTACAAGAGAATCTATGGGAAGAGTGAAGATAACGTGGGAAGTAAAAGCATGTGCAGATTTTAAGAGAAGCAACGTGATTTTTGAGCATGAAGAGAAGCCATGAGTTCCTTACATTTGCATGTTGACACACACACGAACCACACATCTAGCTCACCTACATGCAAAACAGTAAAGCAGCTTTACAAGCACACTTCCACATCTCATATTCCACGTAACATACGTGCACAGTAGCAACTTATTCCACATGAGCAAAGAGCAAACAAAGAAGGCAAAGCAGAGAAGAAAAAAAAGCTACACAGAGTAAGAATCCATGAAGCTGAACAAAGGAAGAGAAACATGAAGAGAAGCTATGGGCTGGAGAAGAGAAGCTCACGTGAACTCACACTCATGCTGAAATAGAAGAGGATGAATGAAGGGCTGGAATGTGCAAGGAAGCAACGGGTTGGTGAGCAGAAAAACACACACACAAAGCACGAATAAAACGCAGCAACATCCGGCAGAAACATGCATGAAGAGAAGCAGTTCACAAACTCGAGCAAAATGAGGAGGAAGCAACATATGGTATGAAAAGAAGGTTCGAGCTTTAGTTCTACGAGGAAAGAAGGAGCTTTCAGCTGGAAGTTATGGGTTGTAGCATAAACAAATAGAAAACACGTTAAAAGTGAGCTAGAGAAGAAGAAGCTATGTGGTGAAGGAGAAGGAGTTTTGCATTAACTCACACAGCAGCCAATGTGGAGGAAAGAGCATGAAGAAGCTTGCTAAGTTGGATTGGAAGCTATCATGTGGAAATGATGCATATGGGCTGATATGGGAATCATTGCAAGTTTGAGCTACTGGAATAAAAACACAAAGAAGAAAATGTGCTGAAGGAGTAACGTGGGATTGCACGAGAGAAGGCTGACATGTTTGCTTCTGGTTGAGGAGGAAGAATGAGCTGGGCTGGAGGCAAGACGTGGAAAGAAGAACAAAGCATGGGTTTTGTTTTATTGTATTCAACACTTCAGCATGACAAGTGGGGTCCACATTCATATATAATAAGAGAGAAAGAAGTTACGGACAATGAGAAGGGATGAAAGGGCTGAGCACGTGGAATCATTAAAAGAAATCACGTGAGAAAGCCATCCATCGTATTGAAGTCTGTCATTAAGAATCACGTTATACACAATTCATCCATTCCATTCATCGTCCAGACCACGCCCCTTCGACCAGCAGCCATCTCCTCCATTCCATCTTCCATTCTTCTATTTCCATGAAGCTCTAAACCTCCATCTGTGACTAGCAAGGAAGAAGGACCTTGGTGCAAGCTTGAATCCATGGAGAAGAATTCAGAATTTTTGGCTAAGAATTTCTACTTTCCTACACTTTTTCTTTTTCTTGTACAATCTTGTTTAAGTTATATTGGATTGCGAATTTGTGTAATTGTAATTAGTGGCTGTTTAGACACTAATTAGGAAGCCTTTTTGCTGATTAATTGGTTAGATTAAATATTGAATTTTTTAATTTCTTACAATTACCCATGTATGCAATCAAGATATTTGATGAAATGCATATGAGAGATTGAGTCTTTAATTATTAAATTTGAGGACTCCTTGGTGTTTAGTTGGTTAATTAAACACTTTTGGATGATGATTCAAAGGCTAATTAATTAGTTAATCAATCAAAATGGGTGTTCATTGATCTTAAAAATAAGAATTAATAATTTAATGCGAGATTGAGTTCTCAATTCAACATTAGATTGTTAATCTCTTGATTCTTACGTGGTAACTCAAGATACAATTGACGTGAACACAATTAGGGATTCTTAGGCCAGAATTAATCACAATTGGATTAGGATAAGGATAGTGGACACCAAGGGATGATTCCAAAGCTAGTTACAAGCCCATCTTTCACCCATAATTCATATAATTAGGTAGCAATTAGGAATTTTGATTCAATTTAGTTTTAGGTTAGTTTAATTCAATCAAAAACCCCCTAGTTTAAAAAATTTTTAGAGTTTTTTAACACTTAGAAAACTCAATTAAACATTGAACTCCATTTCCAAGGGAGATGACCTAGGTTGTGCCACTAGCTATATATTTAGTTCAACCTAGTTTTATTTTGAAGGTTGCGTGATAGGCCACTCACATAAATTAGACATGATAAGCTTTGCATACCCACTAAGATCACCCCCAATATAGGAACTATTTCTTGAAATGTATTTATAAATGTAAAGTGGCTTGAATGGGTTTGGTTATGTTAAAAGTCTCTTAGCATTAGTGAGGATGAGTCAAAAGTCCCTAGGAATGGGTAAGCCAAAGCCAAAAGTTTCAAGAAGAGTGAGGCTAATCAAAAGTCCTTTGAAAATGGGTTAGGCAAATCCAAAAGTCCCAAGGGAGATGGGTGAGGCTAGAATAATGCCTTTGAGAGTTTTATGTTTGCTATGTATGAGTTTATATGACAGGGAAAATGATTTATGTATGTTCATTAGTAGTTTAAATGCCATGCATGCATTCTTTAACATATAAATGTATCCTTATGTATGTTTGAAATGGTAAAGGGCTATTGGGATTCTTTGAATCTTATTCTTCCCCCTCCTATATTTAACCATGTCTAGATGAAGGTCAAGGGAGCAAAATTAGGAGCCAAGGAGCATGGATAGCCATACTTTGACAATAGAATAGCTTTTAATATAAATTGATGTCAAAATTTATAATTCTATGTTGTATATGAAATGTAAATGTATAGGCATGTGTAAATATATGTAATGATCATGTATGAATGGGATTTGAGTTTAAATGTATGCTTATGTGAGAATTTGACATCTTAGGCCTATGATGTACATGTGTATGTTAGCAACTAGGATGGTGGTTTTGAGATGCATGGTGATTTGAACTATTTGAGATGTTCTCTTAGGCTAAGTTTATTCTTTTGGACATACTCAAGTGGTTGTGGAGAGATGAGAAGAGCATTTGGTACATATGGAACTCATTATGGACTTGAAAATTAACTATTTCTTAAGCTGAGCCAAAGTTTGAACAAATAGTTGAGTTTTTGCATGAAATTTAGCCAACAAAATAGGTCTTATCTAGAGCTTTTCACAGAGTTAAAGAGCACTCAATTTAGAGCTCTAGAGAATTTATTATGATTTTTCAATGTTGGCCAAATTATGCAAATTTGACAAAGTCACTGTTTATATGGTTAGTTTACTTCTCTATGTCACAAGTGGGACAAATGAAGTTCAATGCTCATAAAATTTTATTCACATAAACTAGATATCATAAACTTTCCATAGTCACTAAGATCACCTTATTTAGAGCTCTGTAGAGGGAGAAACAAAATTTTGAAGTTCCAGGTCTTATATCTATTTGAGGCTAGACTTAATGTATTATTCTATTGCTTTTTGTAGGCTAAATGCTACTATCTTGGTCTAGAACTATTTTTATTCATTAGTTAACATCTAGAACTTTCCAAAAACCTATCATATGCATGATTTTTATTTTTTGAGAATTATTTATGAATTTTCAAAGTTCATATTAGAAATCTAGATAGCAAACTTGAGGGCAAAATTCTGATGTTGTGATGTATGGTTCCAAACCTAAGCTTTATGAGATAAAATGTGATGGTTTTGGTATAAATGGATGTGTTATGTATGAATAATGTTATTGGTAAACCCACATGGTACCTAAAGCCAAGAATGAATGAAATGGACTTCCAAAGTTTATGCTACTTTTATCCATACCATTACCAATAAAAGTGCCATCTCCATGCACATAGACATCATATGCTAATCATATCATGAGTTAAGAGCTTTAAAGTGATGGTGTTATAGGTGCCTTTCTAGGTGTAGGTCTTAGCCAACCTTCATTCAAAGCACCTAGAGAGAGTTTTCTTTGATTCTAAGGATATAAATGGTTTAGGTATGAATTATAAATACCAAAGGAACCATTGGTTTGAATTTAGGAATCATATTTTGAAAATTAGAAGTTTAAAGTTCTATTATATATAAAGAAGCAACTTAGTATTTGTAACACCATAAATTTCTAGCTTATCTCATACTATCTCTATGTCTCATGCCATAAATTTCATGAAGGAATAAGGAAATTGACATTAAAATCATGAGTATTTTTGTATTGCGTAGCGTATGAATTTTTTATTTAGTGTCTCATGGACCATGTAAGCTTGTGTATCATATTCTCATATTTAATTATATAGATACAACTCAATTCCATCACCAAAAGTGTCCTAGAACTCATGCAAGTGCATGAAATACACAAAATTCATATTTGTAGCCTTGGCCAGAATTTCCCACTCTTTGTCCCAAAGTTTAAAAAATCATAACTAATTTTAGAAAAATCAAATTTATGCATTCTTTACTATTTTGGAAAGCTACAGATGTATAATTTATGGTAAAAATAAGTCCAAGTCATGAAACATTAAGTAGAAGATGTTTGACATTCAAAAAGTACTCAAGGTCTCAGCTGCCTGGGCTACTATCACAGGTTACTGTTATAAATTTTGAAAATTTACAACTAATTCTACAAAAATCCAAATCATACAAATTTGGTCAATCTAATAAGCTACCAATGTTAAATTTAAGGAAAAAATGTCTCCAGATCATGCCAAGTCCATTTAGGGGCTGAATTATGATGGAATAGTACTAGAGGTCAAGTGGCGTTATTAGTATTGACATGAAATTTCAAAAATTCATAACTCTCTGATCAGACTCCAAATGAGGTGATCTTGGTGGCCATAGAAATATTATAACCTCTAGTTTATACTTGTAAAATTTCACAAGTATTGGACATCATTTTCCTATCAGATGACACAGAACACAAAACTGATCATATAAACAGTACATGCACTAGAATAGAAAAAAATCCCAACTTTGAAAATTCATAATTAATTTTGTAGAGCTCTGAGTTTTCTACACTTTAGCTTCCCAAAAAGCTCTTAATGAGCCCTACATGTCTGAAAATTTTCATGGGAAGATTCATCCATTTGGTCAGTTTGTGCCGTAGGGTTCCAGTTTGGTCATTTTCATGGTCTTAACTAGCATCAAAGTATCCAATTTTGCTTCCCAAGCTTGTGTAGCCACTTGAGCACGTGGGATTGCACCAAAATGACATTCTAAACTTATCTCAAAGGTGCACAAACCTAGAAATTGGAAACTCACACTCTCACCCCATACCATGCACAAGTTTCCATAATGCTAATCTTGTAATTACATGCTTAATTTGCATTGTAACATTGACATAACATAATTTCTCACTTGTATATGATACATTAGCATAATTATACATGCTCATAAGGTCATAGGACATATACAATAATAGATTACAATATTTGCCACTCATATGTCTATAAAGAAGCAAAGTCGTTGCAAATTGTTGTCAATCTCCTATCTTTTAAGGTGTTGGCTCCCATTACCTTATCCACTTAGTTCACCCAACATGTTAGAACTTTGGAGAGGAGGAAATGAGATTCAAAGAATCCCAATAGCTCATCTCCCTTTCAATCACACATAAAAGATGCAAAACAAGCCTTACAAATGCATGCATGAGCATAATGACATGTGCAATTATTCAAGAGACATTTTTAACATTTAAACAAGTTATACATAGCATATATAAGCTTGCGAAGTAAGTGGATTAGCCTCACCTATTCACTTGTGGATTTTGGACTTATCTCACCCATTTCTTTAAGAGGTTTTTGACTCAACCTTACTCTTGGGAGTCAACCTCACTCTTTGGAGACTCTTTACTTTATCTCAACTAACTTTAAGGGTTCTTAGCTCATCCTCACCATGGCTAAGGGTTCTTGACTTCTCCATACTCAAGCAAACCCAAACAAATATAATAAATATCAATTAAAAATATAATGCATGATCATGGTACCATGGAATAAAAGCTCATGCTAAAACATTTTTCATAACTTAAAACACACATTTAAAGATAAGTCAAGTATACATTCATGCATGAAAGAAGAAGAAGTGAGTTACCTTGGATGCAACCACACACTTTCTCCTTGAATTTGCTCTCCCTTCCTTGGCCTCACACACACAAAGGTGTGGGGTTGGTTTCTCTTAGCCTAAACACAATTTATGGAAGCCAATTAGGTTCATAAAATTAATTCTAAGTCCACACATCTTTCTTAAATACTAACTTGGTCTATTAACCCCTTTATGGTTCCAAGAATGCACCTAATGAAACAACACCCATCAAATAAGTTCTAGGCTCCATTCTTTCTTTATATATATGATTCTTAACTCCTTTTAAGCCTCTTAGAATCATCATATAATTAAAACAAAGGGCCTAACTATATGTTACTTCCTTAAGTCATATTATGGAACCTAAGACACCAATTCATTCTCTAGGCCTTCTAAATTTTTTTCAAGGTTTCCTCTCATTTTCACTCATTATATATGACAAAAAATGGGTTTAGAAAAATTTAAAATTCTCCCCAGGTGTGATAACCCTTTTAGGCCGAGATTAGGTAGCATTTGAGCATCCATGGTCTTTGCTTTATTTTCTACATGGAAGATGCATATAGGGAGACTTCTAGGGATATTAGGAGCTCATTTAAATATTCATTTAGGCCTAAAAATTAAGGTATTGATAAACACCATCTTTATATATTTTATTTCCTCTTTAGTTGGGCATTTTAATAATGATTTAAGGCTTAATGGATTCAATTACATAATATTTGATTTTATTAACCATTTTTTGTATTTTAGGAAATTATTTGCAAAATTATTGAATATTAATGCATAAACTTCTTTTAAATAATTTTGTAAATATTCTTCCTATTATTTTTGTAGATTTTTTTATGAGCAATGGAATTTAAAGGAGGAAATTATTTGGAGAAGAATTGAAGATTGAAAGAAGGTGGAATTTTTAGGAAATGAAAAAAAAAGAAAAAAAAAGATGAGAAGGAATGGAGTTGAAGTGGACATGCATGGATCTTTGCGATGAGCATATAAGGAAGGACCAGGACGCACATTCTTTCACATAGCAAGATGGAAGACACGCACGGCTTTGTGAAGAAATCACACAAGAAGTAGCACCAGGTCATTCACAAGATTAACACATGATCACACATAAACAGTGTGACAACCCTACCTTCCTATCATTGTAACTATGGTTAAATATATGATTAATCATTAATTATCAAGGTTTGTAGTTGTTACAATTCATCACATTGTGAAAATATGGAGAAATTTGAACCTTGATGTTAGGGTCATCACCATACCACCACAAATAAAACAAAATTTGCATAAAAGAAATCCTACTACCATAAGGGGTTTATGATTCATCCGTCCATCAGTTTCAATACCCAATAACCTCTCACAAGTGTTCCTACATCATTTTTTACCATTACCATTGAAGAAATTGGGGTTTCTAGGCTCAAAGTAGGAGTTTGGGGACTTGCGCCGCGACCAGCCTTCATGGCGCCGCGACGTAAATGCCTCCTGTAACTACTTTTCTCAACCCCCACGATTCTCGCCTTGGCATAATATATTTGCGCCTCGACGAGTTTCCATTCTGTCAGCTCTTAGACAATTTTTCGCACTTTGCACCGCAGCGCGATTTATCAGGCCGCGACGCTCCTTGCCATTGTCACTCCCCAGGCCAATTTTCTTCTCTTGCACCGTGGTGGGATTTGTTACACTGCGGTGCCCTTCGATTCTATCTCTCATTTGGTCTTAGCCGCGGCATGACTCCCTCCTGTAACTACATTACCTAAATTTCGTTCTCTATACTCCAATTCTCATCTTAGGGACACTCTAGGACCACTCTCCCTCTATTTATGAACCTTTAATGGTATTTATCTACTTGATTTACCTAGTTAATCTATCCTTATCCATCTCAAGATTTAAAATATTATTTTCTACTTACCAAGCTACCACAAATCAATAAAATCATAATTTAATGACAGTGAATGTATTCTAGTCACAAGGTGTATGGGGCCCATGCTTAATGCTCATATAAAATCAGATCACTTATCCATTATTAGCCAATTACAATCATAATGTTCAATTCTATGATAATTAAATTACATATACAGTCCCTATACTTGGCAACTCATGATACAATGCAGCAATGATACAAAACTAGCAATTTAGTTACAATATATTTTGTCAAAGCTCCCAAACCTATGTGCTACCAAACCATTTAGTGATCTTCCATTAATTTTCTCCTTGCCACTAAGAGGTCTGATCCCTAAAAATGTTAGCCCACAACGGGGTGAGATATACAATCTCAGTAACAAAAGGGCAGATTCCATATATATGTACAAGTCAATCAATCCAATGCAATTTCATGTCATCAATACTAGAAACATCAATTCAATTCGCAAATGAACTAGTTGAATTACCAATGACTACTGTCCCATACCAGCAATCATACACAACATTTTAATGGCCAATAACACTGGGAGAGGTCCGTCCACGGCACCTACTCCATAATGAGCACAACCAGGGCTCAATGCATCGGGGTCTGATCATAACCCGGTGCCCGATCGAAGCACATGCACGGGTGGCAGCCGCACCACAGCTCCACCATGGACTCACAAGGTCCAATCACAATAACGATTTAAGTAGTTAACTAATCATTTAGCATTTCAAAATCATATATGGCAAACAATATCAGATTAGCATGAACATACACATGGAATTGGAAAATTAACCCCAGTTACCTCAATGAAGCCAATTACTCTTCCCCTAGCTACTATAATAATCCAAATGCACACCAAGCCTATAACAAGCATAATTATCATTATTTTTAATCACAATCAAATATCCAAAGAGTTGAACTACTAATGACAAACTATAGGTTACTCACCTAATTACCAAGGAATTTAATTTCGGATTCCAACTTTCCCACACTAAAAATTGCCATAGTTCACTCCAATTTCTGGGTAATTTCACATGAAACTAAAGCCCATATCATAGGTCAACTATAGGGGTCTCAAACTAACAGAAAATGCATCAAAATCAGAAGGAGATACTCACTTAACAACAGCCATAGCCTCACCTCTGAAAATCCACCATGGACTCACGAAAATTCGCATTTCAATCATCAAGCCCAGAAAATTGGGTTTTCCACCATTATCTCCTTGTAATTTCACACAATAATAGAACCCATTATGATAATACATCCTTAGGGGCATTTTCCAGCAAAGTGATACACAAAATGGAAGGGAAAAGCTTACCTAATCCTCCCTCTAACCTCTAAGTCTAAAAATCTTGCAAGGAATCACCTAACACCAAATTTCAGATTTGAGAAGAAGATGAAAATGCTCAAATTCAGAAATTAATAGGACCAAAATGAAGAGGAGGATGAGAGGGTCAAGTTATATATAACTCACCTTGGCTAAATCATCCTCTAGAAGTGAGAAATGGTGGAGGAATGCAAAAAACCCTAGCCTCCTCTCTTCTTATGCGAAAATAGAGTTCTCCTTTGCCAAAGATTGAGTTGGTCTACAGAATAGAGGGTAAGGGGCTAAGTAAGTTAGGGTTTTAAATGGGTTTGGGTCAACCCTAAGGCCCAAAATCCACTTAAGTTCAGATGTGTGCTTATTGGGCCTTTGTTTAATGAGGTGGGCTACAGAACATTTTAAGTTTAAGTGAAGTATGCTGATCCAATGGCCCAATTCTTTGTAGGTTTATATTTTTATGCTTATTGGGCCTTATCTTATAAGTTGGGCTGAATCTCATGAGTTGGGCTTCAGAGTTGTAGTTAGGTTAGGCCAAATTTCAAGAGCCAATCTAGTTTAGGTCTGCATAATATGTGTTGGGCCAACTTAAGGGCTTATGTAAATTGGGTCTTGGGTCTTCATTTCATTAAATCAGATTGGGCTATTACTAGGTGATCTCTCTTGGCCCAAATCTCATGATAAGGAGTTGGGCTTACTCCTAAAATCATTGGGCCTCCATAAATCCTTACCCATAGCTTATTCAAATTAATTTTGGGCCCAAATTAAGCTTTAATCTAATTGAAATCTTAAACCCATATCAATAACTTATTTCTATGTAAATTTTCATTCATATAACTTACCTAATTATTCCATAATAATTATTCTTAATTAGTCTAAATACATTATTAACACCTTAATTAATTTTTAGGGTGTTACAAACAGCACATCATTCACGTGGCAAAAAGGGGTTAACACGTAGCACTTGCACGAGGATAAAGCACTAAGTTATTCATAGCACCTCCATACACATAACACGTCCTTATTTAGTATTTGATTCATACACTCATCCACATCCAACTTCTTCATTCATATTCAAGCACACACGGGCTTTAACATTAACATACATAAAGCTCACGTGGACAAGGGAAATGAAGGAGACACATGATTAAGAAGAAACTTGGTTTTAACGTGAAAGGGAGCCACAGGTTCTTTTCTTTCTGTAGGAGGAGGCTTCATAATGATAGCT